>PITA01003742.1:0-21760 GCA_004023965.1 Spilogale gracilis
GTCTGCTTCTCTCTCTTCTTCTGTGTACTCACTCTCTCTCAAATAAATAAATAAAGTCTTTTTAAAAAATCAGTTATGATGAATCTGTACTACTTAATGTTGTACAGCCATTAAAAAGATTAAAGGTGGGTGCCTGGGAGGCTCAATGGGTTAAAGCCTCTGCCTTCAGCTCAGGTCATGATCTCAGGGTCCTGGGATCAAGGCCCATGTCGGGCTCTCTGCTCAGCAGGGAGTCTATTTCCTCTGCTCTCTCTGACTGCCTTTCTGCCTACTTGTGATATCTCTCTCTGTCAAATGAATAAATAAAATCCTTAAAGAAAAACCCAAAAGATTAAAGGGGCACCTGGGTGGCTCAGTCAGTTTACCATCCCACTCTTGATTTCAGCTCAAGTCATGATCTGAGGGTTGTAAGATCAAGCCACACATCAGGCTCTGTGCTGGGTATAGAGACTGGTTAGGATTCCCTTCCCTCCCCCTCTAAAAAAAAAAAAAAAACTGAAGTAGTTCTATATGTTGTTTTTTTTTTTTTAATATTTTATTTATTTGACAGAGAGAAACACAGCCAGAGAGGGAACACAAGCAGGGGGAGTGAGAGAGGGAGAAGCAGGCTCCTCGCCCAGCAGGGAGCCTGATAGGGACTCGATCCTGGGTCTCCGGGATCATGACCTGAGCTGAAGGCAGTCGCTTAACCAACTGAGCCACCCAGGCGCCCCTCTATATGTTTAATATAGTTGTTTATGACACATAAAATAAGAAGGTAGGTTACTCAACAGTATGCATAATATGATCTGATTTGCATATATATATTCTATATATTGTGTATATTTATATGCATGGAAATTCCCAAGGGACCTATACTAATCTACTGACTGTTTACCTGGGGGATTAACCATGGGGTGAGGCATTTACAAAGGGGTTTTCCACTTTCCCATTTTTCAATGTTGAATCTTCACAATAAGCCAGTTTTATATGCATAATCAGCAGAAACAGTAATGATATTTACATCCAGAAAAATAGAAAAGGCAGCTGGAGATGGCCAGGAACCTTCCAGGCGTCATTAGGAACACCAATCATTTTGTCCTCTCCCAGTGGAGAAATGCTGACTAATGGGGATTTCTAAGTAGATAACAATAAGCTGGATACTGTATTTCTAAGTAGATAACAATAAGCTGGATACAGTAACAATAATACTGTATGTTGGGAAGGAAAACATTCTGTTCCCTTCAACCAATCAGCTGAAGAAAGTGTGCCATTGAATTTGTGGAGGGGAAAATACGATTATCAAATGCAGCCAGGTGGGAGGTTTCCATCCTAATTACTTGACCCATCTTTCCAAGAGAATCAGCCAACAACATCTAGTCTGGGCAACAAACTAACAGCATCTGTCTCTGCCACCCCTTATGACTTCACTCTCTGAGGGTAAAACTGATAAAGATCAGAGCTCTATAGTGCAGCTCTTTTTGTATATCCTTGGAATCTTCTTGAGGAAATGAAAATTTGACAACCCGAAATGCTCAGATGAAACATCCAAGATTCCCCATACATAACAGGCAACGTCAGGGCAATCCCAAGAAATACAGCTCAACGCGGCTTTGTTCTCCAAAGAGACTTTCAAAATACTGTCGTCTCCATGTGTCTTCGCAACTCCGCAATTAAATATTCACTTACTGCTTCCCATAGTTCTCCAAGTCTAGACACTATAATTATCATGACAATTTCTCCAATGTCCTAATTAACAGAGAAAAGAAAGCCTGGGAGAAGAAAACAAGGACCCCAGGACTTTGATTCAGCAGTCAGATCTGCCAATGCCAATGAGGGAATTAGCCAAATATAGAGAAGAATGATTCATCTCTTTCCTCACTTCCCTATCTCCCCTTGTTTGCCCTTCCTGTATGTTTCTCAAAGGAACATATCCAAACTTTGCTTCTACTTTTCCTGCTCCCCTATTTAATCTTCCTGCCCCATGAGGCCCAGCCACGGCCTCTCTCAGCCAGCAGAATTCAGTGGATGTCTGCCGGACCAAGACGTTCCAGCTTGTAGTGTTTTGGAAAGTTTTGTTTTTATGAATAAATTTTGAATTTTTCCTATATGCTTTAGTACATTTTTATGTGACAGCTTGAATGTGAACAACCTGAGCCTACTCGAACAGGGCCTAGGTTTCCAAGCCAGGACAGGAGCTCTGCTAAAGAAGGATCGTGGCAGGCGGTTCTCCTACCTTCCCTCCAGCGCGAAAGGAGGGATCCAGGAAGCTAACAGGTAAAGACACTGGACTTGGCAGTACCACGCCCTCCTTTAGCTGCCTCGGCAGTGAGTCAGGGAGTGCCAGGGTGCCCAGATGCAGCTCTCACAAGTTAGGGCTGCTTTTCATACAAAGGACTTGATACTTACTGGCATCTACAGGATGTTTGGTTATGAGCCAAAATTCCCCTGTTCTGTGGGCCAAACCTCCCAGCCCTGCTGGGGAACACACACCCAATATCATATAACTTCTGCCTATTGACTGTCACCTCTCTCTTTTCAGTGCTGATATTTTAATTTCCTGTTTACCTTATTTCTGATATTTAAAGAAATTTGGAGAAGTTAGTGGCAAAAAGGGGACCATCAGGGCGTGCCTGGCCAGCTCAGTTGGTGGAATGTGCAACTCTTGATCTTGGGGTTGTTGGTTGGAGCCCCCACGCTGGGTGTAGAAGACTTAAAAATAAAAAAAAAATTTAAAAGGGAGGGGGACTTTCAGTAAAAAGGAAGCCAGTCTCCGAAGAGACAGAAGAGGGTTCTTTAGGGGTACATGAGTGGCTCAGTCAATTAAATGTCTGCATTTGGCTCAGGTCATGATTCGGGAGTTTTGGGATCAAGCCTCATGTCCCTTAGCGGGGAAGCATGCTTCTCCCTCTCCCCCGGCCTGCTGCTGCCCCTGCTTGTGCCCTCTGTCTCTTTGGCAAATAAACAAATTATTTTAAAAAATCTTTAAAAAGAGTCTTCTCTATTCTCTGTCAATCATTTTACACACATACAAACACACACACACACACACACACACACACAGTGTGTGCATATGAGTTTATAAACACACATCAAGCACCAAGAGCCCTGTGAGACCCTGAGGACCAGGCTAGCTACCCCTGAACACCCCTTCACTCAGAGTAGCAGGGCATTCCTGACCACCCTCAACCCCCGCACTCCTTACATACTTCCTGTCACTGTTCTTTTTAGAGATGAACCATTAGCCTTTCTAAGAAGCCAAAATGGGTCACAATGGCTTGAGGTTATCTCTTTCCAATAATAATGTGATAATGATAATAATATTTAACAATTTACTAAGACCTTTCACCTATACACTATCCTGCTCAAGCTTCACCACAATCCTGTGAAAGAAGTTTCATTTTTATCCCGTATTTACAGAAAAGGAAATCTGAGTACAAATCTGGTCCCGCAAAGTAGGCATGTAATGGCACTGGGACCTGGTCTGAATGCAAGTCCCAGGGACTGTGTTATCTGACACTTGCTTCTAGCATACACTGCCCTGCCCACAACCCTTGGATCAGAAAAGTCAGATTAGGCTGATGTCTGTGCATTAGTGATCACTGAGAGGACTAGAGGTGGGCACTGGCCTGAGGCAGCCTGTCCATCAGCTGGCTAATGGCCCATGAAGATGCCTTGGGCCAAGAGCGCTACCCAAAGGGACAATGTGATGAAGTGAAGACTTTTGGACTGGCTCTTTCCTGGCATTTGAATTGAAGAATTGTCCCATTAAGACATAGAGAAAAACAGAACATACATATCTTAGAAGAAAGTCAGAGAGTTCACAAGAGTGAGAAGATCCATACCATGGGAGAGACAGGGAACAGCCAGTCCCTTGCTCCGCTTTGATCCCTGACCAGCTTTCTGGTTCCAGTTTTCTATCCGTGATAAATTCTCTTTCCTAGATGGGCTCAGTATTTCTCTGCTCCTTGAAACCAAGGGGCACTTTCCACTTTCCACCTTGTAGTGTTCTTTCCCTACTCTCCCAAAGCAGTGGCCCCTGTGAGGTTCCCAAAAGGAGAAAATGAGTCTCTCAAATCCCGCTGTGAGAGGTGGATGGTCTTATTTCCGGATTCTCTGCTGCTCTCCTTTCCCTCTGTCCACAGGCAATGATCTGTCCACTTCAATAAACACAGTTCACTGCAATCTCTCCAGTTCAGCTGGTGAGACACACAACACACAGACCACACCACGAAATCCAGGTGGCTGGTCTGCTTCTTTGAAGATCAACTTCACAAAGATCAAAACTTCTGAATCAGAGAAAGTAATCTATGATAAGGTAAACATGTAGTTTTGATTTACAACTCTAAGGCTGTGTTCCAAGAGGAAAGATTCTTATAAACAAAAAGGCCAATTTTTTTTTGGTAAGAAAACACTTTCGAAATTACACTGCAAAGCAAAATGATTGCCTTAAAAAATCTGTCTTATAAATACCTCCCTGTAACTAAAAGATGTAATATTTGGAGGAAGGGAGAAGTCTGGAGGAATTTTCTACCTCAAGGAAAGACTTCCCTCAGGAGGATATATTTCCACTCATCGAGATCTTTTTTTTTTTTTTTTAAGATTTTATTTATTTGACAGAGAGAAACACAGCCAGAGAGGGAGCACAAGCAGGGGGAGTGAGAGAGGGAGAAGCAGGCCTTCTGCTGAGCAGGGAGCCTGATGTGGGGCTCGACCCCGGGTCTCCGGGATCATGACCTGAGCCGAAGGCAGTCGCTTAACCAACTGAGCCACCCAGGCACCACCCACTCATCGAGAGCTTACAAAAGGGGAATCTGATATAATCTGATATACTACCCAAAAGTAGTCTTTGTACTCTTGCCGTTTTTTCTCTCTCTTCAATGTTTCTTTTTCTATTTTTTTCAGCAATAACTCTTTTTAAGCTTAATGTGCAGCATTTTTATTGTGTTCAGACTTTAGGGAGGAGACACTCCCTGACTGCTTTATACCTGTTTAAACATGAAGTTTAACACTAGAATATAAGTGCCCCGAGGGTTTAAATCAGGGCACTTCAAAAAGCAGCTGGTTCTGAAGTTTCAGCACAACTGTCTAAACAAACATGATTCAGTTTGCATTTGTGGTAAGACCTAGAACTTCCTAACCAGGTACATCCTGACACAAAGCAGACTGTAGAAAGCATCTACAATCTTTCAAAACTAAGGTACACATGCTCAAGTCCCTATTTTGGGTTACCAGGGAGATAGGGCGATGGATAAAGTTTAACCCCATCTAAACAGGGATGTGTTTAGTAGCAAATAAGAACAACGGAGGGGGGGGACACCTAAAACATTAAGGAAGGAAAGAGTCAGTAGCCCCTCAAACAGTGAAGTCAGGGCATAAGCAGGGCCAACATAAGTAATGAGAGAACCAGGCCCTTTCTTAATAATTCAACATCCTTAGCAAGTGGCTTTCCTCCCTGTGATCACAAGATGGTGGCTGCATTTCTAGTTCACACATTCAGATTCAAGGCAAGAAGAAGAAAACAGGCATGAATGGGGACAAAGGAAAAAACAAGTGCTAGGTGAATCTGTCTTTTTAAAAAAGTTCTTCCCTCAGGGCACCTGGGTGGCTCAGTTGGTTAAGCATCTGACTCTTGATCTCAGGATCAGGAGTTCAAGCCCTAAATTGGGCTCCACACTGGGCAAGGAGCCAACTTAAAGAAAAAAAAATTCTTCCCTTGGGGCGCCTGGCTGGCTCATCCAGTGGAGCATGCATGTGACTCTTGGTCTTAGGGTTGTAAGTTCAAAGCCCATGTTGAGAAGAGTACTTAAAAATAAGATCTTTTTTAAAAAGAAAAAATAACAAAAAATAATTAAAAAGTCCTTTCCAAAAGCTTACCCAGTAATTTCTACTTATTGGCCAGACCCAGGCCACATGACTGACAATTCCAGCAAGGGAATCTAAGTAAATAAATATGTTTGTTTTCCGGCTTATACAGCAGAGGGCAATAAGAAGAAGGCTTTTCATAAGCTAACCCCCAGGGCCTGCCCCAGAAGGAATAGTAAACGAAAGGAAGTGCCCTAAAGTTACCCACTGAGATGGAACTTCCTGGGGCTTACCCTCTAAGGTGAATATTCCTTTCAAGACAAGACTTTGAAAATCGTTCTCTGGTTGGTGCCCAGTGTTCTAGCTGAACAACTTGTGGATGACCAGGTAGAGAAAAGATGCCTGCTCAGAAAGTCTGTGGGAAGAAAGGTACTATCTGAGCTGGAGATGGTCTGACTGAAGAGAGTTTTGCACACCTCTGCTTGGCTAACTGCTACCTGATTCTTCAAGTTCCAGTAAGTATAGCAATTCCTCCAGAAGGCCTGCCTTGA
This sequence comes from Spilogale gracilis, assembly GCA_004023965.1. NCBI lineage: Eukaryota > Metazoa > Chordata > Mammalia > Carnivora > Mephitidae > Spilogale > Spilogale gracilis. The sequence continues at coordinate 6,336 of PITA01003742.1, forward strand.
TTTCTTATACCGAATGATATGCTTTGCTAAATGCCCCCAGATAACCTTGAGGTCATCTCTCATAACATCTCTCTCTCTCATTTGTAAGACTTGTTTGATGTCCTCTTTTTCCACTAACTATGGAAGTTCTAAGAGGATAGAGTCCATATCTCTCATGTTCATTGATACTTTCCAAGCACTTGGCACATCTAGCATATAATAAATGCTCAGAAAATTTTTATTATATGGAATTAAACTGATCTGGCTCTCCTACACTCACAACCCTGAGATTAAAAATCACGTGCTATATTGATTGAGCCAGCCCACTACCCTGTGTGATTATGATTGTTTTTTAAAATCTGTTTGCCCAATAATCTATTAGCCCTATGAGAACAAGAAGTAAGTCAGTTTGAATCACTGATGTATCTCCAGCATCTTTCATACTTCCTGGTATACAGATATGGGTATATTTGTTCCATAAATATTGTTGAATGAATGAATGATTAATTAAGATATGCAACCTCTCTGACCCTCAGTTTTCTAATCTGTAATAATAACTACTCCTGAATTACCATGATGACTGAGTACCTGGCATGTCTAGAACCCAAAAATATTAATTCCTTTCCCCCGCATTGTAAACCCATACCCTGAATCTCCAGGGTTGGTCATAAGGATGAAAAAAGAGAAGAGGGAATTCAAGGAACTTCTCTGGCATTTGGCCCCAGGAACTTTAATCTGCAAAAGGTCTGTGACAGGAGGAAGAGGGTGTGTAAGTCTGCTAGGGCTGCCTACCGCAGATTCCGCGTCTTAAAGAGAGAAATTTGTTTTCTTATAGTTCTATAGGCTAGCAATCCAAGATCAAGGTGTCAGCAGCACTAGTTTCTTCTGAGGTTCCTCTCCTTGGCTTGTAGATGGCTGTCCTTTCTCTGTGTCTTCACATGCTCCTCTCTCTGTGCATGTCTGTGTCCTCACCTCCTCTTCTTATAAGGACACCAGTCACATTAGATTAAGGTCCATCCCAGTGATGTCATCTAACCTTAATCACCAGTTCCAGGACCCTATCTATAAATACAGTCACAGTCTGAGGTGCTAGGGGTTAGGGCTTCAACATTCGAACTCAGGGAGGACACAATTCAGCCCACAACAGGGAGCAATGGAAAAATCTACTATTACTCTTCTCTCAATTCTAAAAATGTCTCATACACCATCCTATCGTGGAGGTAAATGCGTTTTAAAATGCAGGAAAATTTAACCTTAATACAAATTGCTTCATGAAGCAGAATGCTTTCTGACTGTGTGCCATCAGTGACACAGGTGAGAGAGGAGGGATTCCAGAATGAGAAATAAGGAATTTTGTTTGTTAAGTTGCTCCTGGGAAGGACAGAGGTATGTAGGCCAAAGGATAATGATAAATAGAATTTATGAGACATTCATTATGTGCCATGCTAAGAATGAATGACATTAGTCCATTTCTTCTATTTATTCTTAACATTAACTCAATGCAGCAAATATATTATCATTATCCTCATTTTACAGTGAAGGGAGCATAAACACAGAATGATTAGGTCAGAGCATTGGTCCAAATCAAGTTGAGCCCACACTGTTACTGTCTGGGGACAGTTTTCAACATGAGGACATAGAGAGCACAAAAACAGGAGTGTCAAAATGAGGAAAGAGAGCAGCAGTAACAAACTTGTCCTGCTCTATGATTTTGCAAGAATAAAAATTATAATTGTATGCATTAATTTGGACATGTATACTGGAAGCTGCCCTACTAGGAACATAGATGTCAAATGCCCCATGATTTACCCTCCCACCCCAACACACGAGCCCAGTTTTGGAGGTGCGACTTTTAGCTATTCAGGAAGGGCTGGACTCAGCCCTGGGTGTTCCCCACTCTGGAAAGCCTGTGGAAACAGTTCCTGTTCTTAAACTCCTCCATGACTCAGGGCTTTCTCTAGGGTATGGTTCTCCACCCCACTGGACCTAATACTCCTTTCCTACAACAAATCTTTGTAACCCTTCCTTTGCCATCATGGAATTAATTCTTTGATAATATAACCTACCCACACAAAATTTCAGGGAAAAAAAAATAACACTATCTAGGATGACCAACAGTCCTTGTTTACTTGGGACTGGAGAACTCCAGGACACTGGATTTTCAGCCTAATACTTAACTATAATATATAAAAGAAATAAAGTCATTAAAAATAAATTAACCTGCATTAGAAGCCCTTGCTTGGGCCATGTTCCATTAGAATATTCACCGATTAGTCAGTTGCTTACACTTACTTACAGTGAATGAGTTAAGAAATAAGAGAATACTTTTTATGCATCTCTGCCAAGAAAAACATTGGATTTTCATCCTTAGAAAGGTTTAATTTTAATTTAATTGCAAAGTGTCAGATCTCCTATGTTACCTATTTGCACATGACAGTTACAAATGTAGCCTGATAGTTGTATCATTCTGGTGACTCAAATCCCATGAGTACCATTGTGGTAGGTATTGTGATTTTCTGATACGGTATTTCTTGATAAAGTTCCAAATAAATTAAGTAAGATCGTCCCTTCGTTCAGTTGGTGATTGAATTCCTAAATGCTTCTCCCACACCAACCAGTTCTCCAACATCACCTGATTATCTCGTACTTCCATTCCATTCTGACACTAAGTGAGGGCAGCATGGACCTTACAGGTGAACAGCTCAGTCCCACGATATCCCTCCCCTCTCCAGTAGTAGGTCCCCAGGTTACAGATGTTGAGTTGGCTCCAAATCAGAGGTTCACCAGGAACCCCTCCTTGGATTAGATAATTTTCCAGAAGAGCTCCAAGAACTCAGAGAAACATTTACTTACGTTTACTAGTGTATTATATAATTAAGGACATAGTAAATGGTATCGGTGAACAGCCAGATGAAGAGATGGGAAGGGGCATGAAGCTTCCATGTGCTCTCAGAACACAAAACTCTACACAGCACCTCCATGTGTTCATCAACCTGGAAAACTCTCTGAGCCCTATACTTATGGGATATTTACATAGGCTGCAGCACATAGGCGTGATAAATTATTAAACTCAATCTTTGGGCCCTCTCCCCCTCCCTGAAGACAGGGAATGTAACTGAGAGTCCCAAGCTTCAAATCATACATGACCAGCCCCCATCCTAAAGCTATCCAGAAATCCACCAAAAGTCACCTCATTAGAACAAAAGGTATTCCTATCACCTAAGAAATCCCAAGGAACTTGGGTGTTCTATGTGAGAAACCAAGGTCAAAGACCAAATATTAGAACAAAAGATGTTCCTAGTACTTTCACCACTTAGCATATTACATGAGTTTTATGAGCTCTGTGCAAGGAACAGGGAGCTGATATATATATATATAATTTTACATTTCATTTGTGTGTATAAAATGGAATTAGAACCTAGGTTTGATGGTAATAAACAGGTTTTTCACCTACATGAACCTTGATTTGGTGTTATATTTGAGAATCATGTGTGATGAGGAACAATTCTTTGTTGCATGGGACATCTTATTGAAACATGTCTCTTTTCCCTGGTTCCTGCCTACTAAATGCTAGTAGAGCTTGGTCATAAATCTCCAAGTTGCCCCAATTGAGACCCACTTCTCTAGGTGCTATCATAGAGGTGAGGGAACCCCTAGGGCTAACAGAACAAATGATCTACCTGGAGACTGGAGATACTAGCTACCTCGAGGGGATTGTAATTAGTTAAAATGAGATACTATATGGAAGTGCATAGCACAATGCCTGGTCCATAGTAACCATTCAATGAATGGTAATCACCCCAACTTTATCCTATTTCTTAAAAAATACAAACCTACTCCAATCTGAGAGCCTTAGAAATTCTACTCCCTCTGCCTGGAATGCTCTTTCCCAGTCTGGCTTCTAAGTATTTACATCTTAGCTCAGAAGGTCCCCTATTAGAGAACCTTTCATTGCTACTTATCTAAAGTAATAAACTTCATCCCTCCTCACAGCCTATCACATGACCTTGTTCATTTCACTCACAGCAATGGTCACCGTCTGAAATTACCAGGTTTCACTTGTCCACTTGTTTATTGACTCTTTCTTCCCAAAGGCTTTGTCTGTCTCACTCACTGGTCTGTCACCAGCCTCTAGAGAAGGGCCAAGCCCAGAGTAAGTCCCCGGTAACACTGACTGAATGAGGACTAGTGTGATTCTTAAACCAGCATAGATGTGGCTTCAACTTAAAACTGATCTAGGTGAATAGATCTTAGAATCAGAAGGCCACCTGTGAGCTCTTCCAGTCAAGCCTCTGGCTTCTCCCCTTGCTACAGGTAAGGCAGGGGAAGGAGAACCCTTCATAGCCCAGACAAGTTAAGACCTGGCCACAACAGATCAATCAGCAGGCAGCTGAGCATAACAGGTGGGGTAAATAACTGCTCACACACTTAGCCTCAAATACCCAGGAATATTATGTCTTTTCATTCCCCAGAGGGATCTGAGAAACTAATTGACAAAGAAGTGAAACAGGAGCAGAGCTGGAGCCAAGGGCTAAGAAGGTTGTAACCTAGTCCATGGCAGTGCCAGGAAAATGCAGCAGCCAGAAATGCCCATCCAGAGGACCAGTCAAGGACCCAAGCCCTAAAGCCAGAAGCTGTGCAGAACTTGTTTTTCTGCCACAAACTTTCAGAAGCCTCTAGGAACTTGAATTTATGAATCCATACATACAGCACACTTCCTATATGCAGATCAAAGGATGGAAATTAAATGACCATTTCCAGCTGATCTTGTTCTGGATTTTTTTCTGAGGATATTAGAGGGCCCTGTTTTTTCATGATGATTGGGTCCCTGGATCGTTGCAGACTCTGGGTTACCAAAGGGCTACTGCTTTAGAGAAAAGCCGAAACGGGCTGCAGAGTGTCTTAATCCTCTCCAACTTTGCTTCTCTCCCCACCACCCCCTTAAGGATTTAGATGCAGGAAATATTACCATGGGAAAAGGAACTGGAAAGAGCAAGAAGTTTGGAGTCAGGCGGACACAGGTTTGAAATCCACCCACCAACGATTATTAACAAAAACCTTAGGTAATTTACATAACTTGCCTGTGCTTCAGTTTACCACTTTTAAAATGAAGTTAATAATACTTCTGTTACAGGGCTCCTATATGGACTAAGTAAAATTCCAATGTATATAAAATGTTTAGTACCTTTAGGTGGGAGGGTGATAATTACCTCAAAGTGGGGGGACATGATGAGAGTTCCGGTAGAAAAAAGCAAAGCAGAGACATGAAGGAGGATACAAAAGTGACCAAGGCAGGAAGAGGTCACAGCTGAGTTATCAAGTAGGCTAAAATTACCTTGGTTCATAATCGGTACTAGGGGGCACTGGTACAGCTCAGTAACTCAGCATGGGTTTTATATTCAGAAAACCTGTCTTCTCCTTCCAGCTCTGCTGCTCACCAGAGAGCTGGGGCAAGGCACTTTACTTCTCAGCCTCCTTACAGGTAAAATGGCATTAATAATGTCTGGCTTATTGTGAAAATATACTGAGATACAGGAAGGAAGGCACCTGGCTCCCAGCAAGACTCTTATTCTCTTAATAGCTCCCTTTAACCAGTAGAGAGCTGCTGAGCCAGTATCTGAACCGGCAGGACCAATGACCGTGAACTTCACTTATTTATTAACATTTCAGCCAGGATAGGTCAGATTGTGCTGTGGTTAGAAGTAATCCTAAAATCTCTTTTCAGTGATTCCTTCCTTCCTTCCTTCCGTCCTTCCTTCCTTCCTTCCTTCCTTCCTTCCTTCCTTCCATCCTTCCTTCCTTCCTTCCTTCTTTAAGTAGGCTCCACACCCAACATGGGGCTCAAACTTATGACCCTGAGATCAAGAGTCCCAGGCTCTACAGACTGAACCAGACTGTCATCCTGGAAATTTATTCATTTTTTTAAAAAAATACTTTATTTATTTATTTGTCAGAGAGAGAGAGCAAGAGCAAGAGAGCACACAAGCAGGGGGAGTGGCAGGCAGAGGGAGAAGCAGGCTCCCCACTGAGCAAAGAGCCTGAGGCAGGACTGGATCCCAGAACTCTGGGATCATGACTTGAGCCAAAGGCAGAGGCTCAATTGACTGAGCCACCTAGGCATCCCTGAAGATTTACTTCTTATTCACCCTACTTCCCAGCACGGTCAGGTGGGGGCCCTATTCCACACCACTGTCATCTTCACAGCAGGCCCCAGGCTGACAAAGCAGCCACTAGCAGGAACATTGCTGGTTGCCATGACAAGAAAAAGATAAGACAGGGAAGCATCTTGACTTTCAAAGTTTCCACTCACATTTCCCTGGCCAAAGCAAGGCACATGGTGATACCTTCAAGTGGGTGGGAAAGTACAACCCACCATATGTCAGGAAGGAAGAGAACAAGAATATTCGTGAACAGCCTTAATGACTACTGTAGTTAGGGAGCAAAGATTTCAGAACGATTTAATTATCTCTTTTCCCAGAGAAAGACTTGCCATGAACTATCTTGTTGAGAATTGGCATGTTACCAAGGATATGTTTTTCTTTTCTTGATGAAAATAAATTATTAGCAAATAATCTTGCTGAGTTGTTGCACTTTTTGCAATATTTTTGGTTGCTATGCCCACTGCTGGGGTTAACTACACTAAGTTAATTTCTGGAGTCTCCTTTGTTATAGTCAAGAAGACAGCCTTTTCATCACCCATGGATCTCTTCCTCTCACCATGTAATACAGGTGTAGCTCCATGGGCGCCTGGGCGGCTCAGTGGGTTAAAGCCTCTGCCTTCGGCTCAGGTCATGATCTCAGGGTCCTGGGATCGAGGCCCACTTCGGGCTCTCTGCTCGGCAGGGAGCCTGCTTCCTCCTCTCTCTCTGCCTGCCTCTCTGCCTACTTGTGATCTCTCTCTCTGTCAAATGAATAAATAAAATCTTAAAAAAAAATACAGGTGTAGCTCCTTTATATTCTTCCTAATCATATTTTGAAACCCCAAATTTCTGACAGCATCAAAAACATTGAACACTCTGTCAGAAACCATGGATTTGCAATGGTCTGTGTTTGTATGTTGGTTCTCTTGTGACCCAGAATGTGGGGAAATAATGGTCCCTTCCCACTTTATAACATGCAGGTGTTTCTCAGATCCTTCTCCAGGAAGTCTTCCTAAAACACAAGAGGTGTCTTAGTTCTCTCCTGCTGCATAACAAGTGACCCCGATACTTGTGGTGTAAATGAACAATAAACATTCCTATTTCCCACAGTTTCTGTGAGTCATAAATTCTGAAGCAGCGGAGCCGGAAGTTTTGAATCATGTTCTGCCAGGAACGGAGTTAAGATGTCAGCCAGAACTTCAGTTCTCTGAAGACTTTGCCAAGGCCAAAGGGCTGCTTCCAAGGCACAGCCAAAGATCCACGTCCCCGTGCCTTCCAAGACTCACTCATATGGCTGGAAAGTTGGTGTTGGCTGTGGACGGGAGGTCTTAGTTCTTCGCTATACATGGCCTCTCTACCAAACTGTTTGGGGTCCTTTCCCTTGAGCAAGTGAGTCAAGAGAGGCAAAGACCGAAGCTGCACTATTTTTTATGACTGAAACTCAAACACACACACTGCCACTTCCACAGGGTTCTAGCCCATATACAGGGTCACATGGGAGGGCATTATACACGGTGTGAATGCCAGGAAGTGAAGATTATTGGGGGCTGGCTTAGAGACTGGCTATCACAGGAAATCATGTAAGAATTCTTCCAATTCTTGGGACGCCTGGGTGGCTCAGTTGGTTAAGTGGCTGCTTTCAGCTCAGGTCATGATCCTGGAGACCCGGGATCAAGTCCCACATTGGGCTCCCTGCTTGGTGGGAAGCCTGCTTCTCCCTCTCTCGGTCCCTCTGCTTGTGTTCCCTCTCTAGTTGTGTTTCTCTCTGCCAAATAAATAAATAAAATCTTTAAAAAAAAAAAAGAATTCTTCCAATCCACTTGAAGTCTATTCCAAGTATAGAAATAATAATTACACGGGCGCCTCTGTGGCTCAGTAATAAGTATCTGCCTTTCATTCAGGTCATGATCCTGGAGTCCTGGGATCGAGCCCCACCTCGGGCTCCCTGCTTGGTGAGAGACCTGCTTCTCCCTCTCTCACTCCCCATGCTTGTGTTCCCTCTCTAGCTGTGATTCTCTCCATCAAATAAATAAATAAAATCCTTAAAAAAAAAAAAACAACAAAAAGAAAGAAAAATTACAAGATAAGTTCTATGAAGGCAAAGACTCCTTTTTCTCTCTTTGTGGTGTTTACCCCTTTGGACATGACCTAACAATAGATTCTCAGTAAATGTTGGTGTAATGAACAGGTAAGACAAGAAATCAGGAAAACATTATAAGTACAACATTATAAGTACTATAATTTTCTTGGTTTCAAGTAAGGCAGACAAATGCCTGGGGTATGTGACACACAATGGCTTATCACAATGTAGATACCAAATAAACATTGAGGAAATAAGATCCACCAAAGCTACTCCCAGTTGGTCCAAACTCAGGAACTTTCACAAGCTTAAGTTCATCAGGAAGGCAAAGTAGCACATACAATAGACTTGGAGTTAAAATTAGGAGATGTCAGATAAGAACCAGTCCTTTAAGCTTAGTAGGGTCCCAATATCCCTACTTATAACAGCAGAGGTTTGGACTAAATGATATCAAAGGCACTACTAGCATAAATATTACTTGACCTCAATTTAAATTTCACTATACATTTAAAGCTAGGCCTATCAGAAATGATTTCTGATCAACTTTATTGATTAGTTCTTCCTTGTGTGCTTGGTTTGAGGCTAAAATGTATACGCAGGTCTCAGTTTGCATAAGGTTTGTGGGGTCTATTATTAAGTCTATTTGTATAAAAATTCCAGAAGCTTCCTGGGAAAGAATTTATTCTCATAGAAGTGAGAGTTTGGTTCAAAAAACAATTTCTTAAAAATTGGAAGGGAGGGGCACCTGTTAGCTCAGTTGTTAAGCATCTGCCTTTAGCTCAGGGTCCTGGGATTGAGCCCCTCATCCAGCTCCCTGCTCAGTGGGAAGCCTGCTTCTCCCTCTCCCACTTCCCCTGCTTGTGTTCCCTCTCTCACTGTGTCTCTCTCTGTCAAATAAATAAATAAAATCTTTAAAAAAAATTTTGAAAGGGAAAAGTTATTATAGAGTCAGTCCCCTACCTATGCAGCAAATTATCCAATTTTGTAGCATTCACTCACATTTGTGTATCCAAGAGATGGGCTGAAATTAAAACAGATGTGTTAAAACCTGCAGCAGGTTTTTCATGTATTACTTAAAGCTGAACACAGCACTCTAAGAGTGGTTGGACCACAAAGGAAGAGAATGGGAACATTCCCTTACCTGGGGCTTTAGAAAGCTAGAATTTTATTTGGGGGAGGGGCAGCGGTGCACTTTGTCACCTCTTGATTCACAGTGCGTCAACAATAATCAAAACTTCACATAATGTGGGCCCCTGGGTGGCTCAGTGCGTTAAGCCTCTGCCTTCTGCTCAGGTCATGATCTTGGAGTCCTGGGATCGAGCCCCACATCGGGCTTTCTGATTGGCAGGGAGCCTGCTCCCCCCTCTCTCTCTGCCTATCTCTCTGACTATCTGTGATCCATCTCTCTGTCGAATAAATAAATAAAATCTTAAAAAAAAAGAAAACAACTTCACATAATGTAGTCACTACATCTTCACCTGGACTTCGTAGTAAGCATCCTCTTGTTAGACTCCTCCCTTCATTCTTAGTGTCCTTGGATTCTGCTTTCTGTTGCTTAGGCCTGGGGGTGTTTCAGCTAATATTTCCAAACTCCTCCTCCTCCTCCCTCCTATCCGGTCTCTTGCTGGATTCACCTAAGCCAGAGGAGCCCCCAGCATAGTTCACACAAGTCAGCCTCCACAGAGAGCAGGGTGGATGGTGAAGAATGGACCTGGAGGGACAGGGACAAGATATTCAGCACAACTGGTCTTTTCTGGGTCATTAATGAAAATGTAGAAATATCCAGCACTATGAATGGAAATCTTTTGCACAGCCACTAAAAATGTCTCATTGGCTATTGATCTATTAATCAATCCATATGGTGTAATATCAGAAGGAATATTCTCTTTTGGGGTGTATTTTTTATTTTAATTTTAATTTTAAGTAGGCTCCATACCCAACATGGGGTTTGAACACATGAGCCCAAGATCAAGAGTTGCAAGTTCCACCCACGGAGCCAGCCAGATGCCCCTGAAAGGAATATTCTTAACATGCCAATACATCCTTCTCCTAGTACTGTTTGGTGTTTGTTTGGTTTTTTTCAAGTTCCATTAAGATATAATTCACCAATTCAGTGTATAAATCAATGGATTTTGGTCTATTCACAGTGATGCAAACATCACAACAATTAATTTTAGAACATTTTCATCTCCCCAAAGAAACTGCATATTCATTATCGTTGACCCTTCATTCATCCTCAAACACCCCCAACCCCTGGCAACCACTAATCTCCTTTTTGTCTCTACAGATTTGCCTATTCTGGACATTTCACATAAATATAATTATACAAAATGTGGTTTCTTTATGTTTGGCTTCTTCCACTAAGCATATTGTCTTCAAGGCTCATCCATGTTGCAGTTTATATCAGGGATTCATTTCTTTTTATTGCCAAATGATAGCCACCAATGTTCACGTGCAAGTTTTTGTGTGGTCATACGTTTTCCTTTCTCTTAGGTAGAAGCCTAGAAGTAGAATTGCTCTACTCATATGGGTCATATGATAACTCTGTATTTAACCTTTTCAGGAACTGCCCGACTGCTTTCCAAAGTGGATGCACCATTTCACATTTCTACAAGCAGTGCACAGTGTTTCCATTTCTCCATATCCTTGCCAACACCTGTTATTTATCATTTTCATGACAGCCATCCTAGTGTATGTGTAATATCTCCTTTGTAACTGTAGTTTGCATCTCTCTGATCCCTAAAGACACCAAGCACCTTCATGTGCTTACTGGTTATTGGTGTATTTTCTTTAAGGAAATGTCCTTGGCTGGCTCAGTCAGAGGAGCGTGATGAGTTCAAGCCCCATGTTGGGTGTAGAGATTGCTTAAATAAAGCTTAAAAAAAATGTCCATGCAGGTCTGCTGCTCATTTTTAAAAGTAAGTTTATATAATTTTTATTATTGAATTGCAAGGGTTCTTCACATATTACAGATATGTCTCTTGCTATATATATGGTTTACAAAACTTTTCTCCCATGCTATGGGTTCTCACTTCACTTTGTTGATGGTGTCCTTTGAAGCACAACATTTTTTATTTTGATGACATCCAATCTATCTTTTTTTTTTCCAATGTGCTTTTGGAGTTGTACTAGGGCTGTTTTGAAAGTTACTTTTTTTTTTTTTAAGCTTCCTGTTCAGGTTTAGAAAAATAGTTCTGATTTCCCTTTCCTGCTCTGAGTTACTTAGAATAGTAGAAGCCAATATTTACTAAGCACTTACTATGTGCCAGCTTTTTGCCCACAGTTCAGATAGCTTGGGTAACCAGCCCAGGGCCCCAGGGCTAGTAGGGATTAATCTGATCTGATTCTGGAGCCCATACTTCACTGTCCCACTAAATGTATCTTCCTCATCTTGACATTTGTTTCATTTTTGCAGAAGGAAAACAGTGTATCCACTATTGGTGTTGGACAAGTTACTCTGTTCATGTTCTTTGTTCCCTTCCCTTCCCTGAGGTGAGTCCTGCGCCCCACCCTTCCTGGGACTGCCAGAATCTACAGTCTCCAACACACACATATACTTGTCCAAAAAGGCAAAACAACACCCTGGTTCATGACACAGAATAGCAAGGCCCTGATGCCACACCATAGCTGTCCCTATCCTTTCCTTTGGTTGTGATAGTGTCTCGGGCCTAACGTCCAGGAGCAACTCTGACACTCCTTGGAAGTGAATTCCACTTGGGGTTGCCTGGGAACTCACACTGAAAGCCCCCAAGCTTAAAACAGGTCAATTCTCAATGCAATCAAGTCTCATCACACGGAGCAATCAATGACAGAAGCCAGTCAGAGGAGCATCTCAGTTCTTCCTTTCACTTTGACAGTACTGATGTTTAGATTTCCACTTTAGGTTTTCTAAATAAATGAGCTCAGAAGGATGTAACAGGAGGCCACAGGCTTTTCCATCTTTCCCACTGTATCCAATTGCCCATTGAAGCCTTTTTTTTTTTTTTAAGATTTTATTTATTTACTTGACAGAGAGAAACACAGTGAGAGAGGGAACACAAGCAAGGGGAGTGAGAGAGGGAGAAGCAGGCTTCCGGCCGAGCAGGGCACCCGATGTGGGGCTCAATCCTGGGTCTCCAGGACCATGACCTGAGCCGAAGGCAGTCGCTTAACCAACTGAGCCACCCAGGCGCCCCATACTGAAGCCTTTTGAAACTTCTTCAGAATGTCTCTCAGACTCAGCCTCACTCTCCTACATCAGTCTTCTTGCCCCTGCTCCTGTTCAGGTCCTTCTTGGTCTCCTAGGTGAACTAACTGGAATCATTTCAAAGTCCCTTCTTCAATCTATTTGGGTTGAAATAAACTACCTCTTCATGGTTGTCTTCCTCAGTAGATTATGAGATCTTTAAGGTCAGAAACCAAAAAGAATTAATTTCCCCAGAAATAAGCTTAGGATCTACCACCTAAAGACATTTAATTAGGCACTCCTGCGTGGCTCAGTTGGTTAAGAGTCTGCGTTCAGGGCACCTGGGTGGCTCAGTGGGTTAAAGCCTCTGCTTTCGGCTCAGGTCATGATCTCAGGGTCCTGGGATCTAGGCCCATGTCGGGCTCTCTGCTCAGCGGGAAGCCTGCTTCCTCCTCTTTCTCTGCCTGCCTCTCTGCCTACTTGTGATCTCTCTCTGTCAAATAAATAAATAAAATCTTAAAAAAAAAAAAAAAGAGTCTGCCTTTAGCTCAGGTCATGATTCCAGGATCATGGGGTGGAACCCCACATCAGGCTCCCTGCTCAGCAGGGAGTCTGCCTCTCCCTGTCCCTCTGCTTCTTCCCCTGCTTGTGCACTCTCTGGCTCTATCTCAAATATGTAAGTAAGTAAATAAATAAATAAATAAATAAACAAATAAATAAATAATTTTTAAAAAGGCATTTAATCAGCATTTATAGAAGGAATACTCAGTGCCATAATGTGCCCAGGATCTATAGTCACGGTTAACTGTCATGTGAACCAGGTGTTTCAGGAACTCCTTCCTGCCCTGCTATGAAATGTTCAGGCTTTGCTAATATTTGAGGACAGAGACCAAGCCAAAAGTAGGCATCTTGTCTCAGATAATTTGGGGGGGCCATATGCTGGCTTGTAAACTCCCCTTTATCTTGGTTATGGGGGAGAGTCTGGACTGTGTCCCTGTTAGACTTATCTCTACCCAGGCCCACCAAAGCCTCAGGAAGTTTTTTTGTGTTTCCTAAACACATCCACACCCAATTTCCTGAGCCTAAACAACCCCTGAACACCAACGAAGGTGTAACCAACAAAATTCTGGAAGCACTGCAATATCATTCCTAGTAGGAGAACAAATAGTGATACCCTGTCTAGTAACCTGCGAGCTACGACCTTGTCGAGAAAAGTAGAGATAAGAAGACAGGACACGGGCTCACACTAAGCCTTTAGGATGGATACCACACAGATGCCACCTCTGTCATCCTCCTCACATCCTCTCTCTAAGTTGCCTAGGTAACACCCCCATCCCTTTGCCACAGAAAACTGCCCTATTCCTTACAAGAGGAACAGCGATCCCAAGTTGCTGCTGTCTCTTCTTAAGTGCAAAATTAATGCCTTGGGCTTCAGCTGGATGTTTAATGAAAGGCTTCCTCTGCCTAGCCTGCTGCTCGCTCTCAAGCACGACAAATGTGGGCTGGACCCGTAGTGGAACATACACACACGGGGCACCCTCGATGCCTCTCCCTCTTAGGCAGCAAAGGCTGTGGGCAGAGGCAAGTTTCTTCCTGAATTACCTAAAAATGGATGTCTCTCCATGGTCAGTATTACTCATCTTCCAAAGGTAATGCAGGCCAGTAACACAGGAGCAGAGTATTTTTCAGGTACTAACATGTTTTCTTTTTTTTTTTTTTTACCTGGCTCTATGATGAAAACTTTGGCATTATTGTGGCAAAGTAGTTTTTATTTCCTTCCTGGATTTCTTTCATCACAAAGGTCCCTTGTTAGTTGAGGATGTTTGTTTATTTCCTATGATAGAATTTGTTGATCCTCAAATCTCTCCCCAGATGGAGTGGGGGCGAGGAGGATCGCTCCTTATCCTGCCACAGCAGTAAATAAAAACTTAAAAGTTTGTCTATAGAAGTAGCAAGATAATTGCAAAGGGAATGTTTATGGATTCAGGGCCTTGATCTATGAAGAATCCTTATGAAACTGACATCTTCAATTTCAAAGGAAATTGTGAGATTCCTAACCAACATGTGTCTTTTTTGCCTAGGGGCTAGACTCTCAACTTGCCCCCCTCCATTTCCAGCTCACTATCTGCAAGATGAAAGGAACCAATCTAAGATTTCTAGAAGATTCTTGGAATTCAGTGTAATTCAATTAACATCTACTGAGTATCTGCTATGTTCAGTATTAGGTGGTAAAATGCAATTTTGTACCGTTCAGGTAGAAATTCCCATGGTTTCTATAACCTGCTTTGAGAAATTGTGCTAGAACAAAGGTTGACACAAACAGTATTATTTCTTTTGCCTTGTCAACCTAGCAGCAAAAGAAGAAAACATTTTCCTGAAATGATTTATCCTAAAAACCCCGAGCCCTACAGGGGATTCTCATGGGATAGGTCACTGGGGTTTATGGAAAAGCATTCCAAATTCCTTCTATGCTTTCCTTCAATAGTGACTTCACTTAACCTTGACAGTGACAAAGAAACTTCCTCAAGGAAAAATAACTTTAAAAGGAAAAATAAAAAGGATTTGAACAATAATTCAATCTTAACATTCTTCCAACAGGAAATATGTGAGTATATTAATGGTACCAGAAAAATGTGTTAAAAGAGGCTCAACTGGAAAAAGAAAACATAACTTTTTTCTTAAACTCCTTCAAATGACAGAAATTATTCATGGGAATTCAAAAGGAAGCAATCTCTGAGGGCAAAACACTGCCATTTTACTGGTGGGTCTTTAGAAATACCCTAACTTTCCATCCATCCCTATTCTAAGAAATCGACTTCCACTGGAAAATTCCAGGCTTAGGGAAAAGAAACTATTTAACTTATATTATAATACAAAACATTGTTTGCCAGAGAATTTCCATCACCTATCAGGGTAGCTACTTCTATCTCTTTCTTTAAAATGATATTTTACCAAATGATTCTAAACTCTCAAATACAAGACTATACTTTCAGGTATCATTTCTATAAGAGAAGTTTCTCTGAACATGTAGAGCATTGGAAGCCATGGGGAAGAGAGGCAG
>PITA01003742.1:21860-37027 GCA_004023965.1 Spilogale gracilis
AGAGAGAAAGAGAGAGAGAGAGAGAGAGAGAGAGATATGGTGGGGGAGGGAGGGAGAGAGAGAGGGAAAGAGGAAGGAAGGAAGGAAGGAAGGAAGGAAGGAAGGAAGGAAGGAAGGGAGGGAGGAAGGTCTGACAGAAGAAAGGAAGGGAGGGAGGGAGGGACGAAGAAAAAGAGAGAGAAAGAGAGAGGATGGAGGAAGGGAGGGAAGGAGGGCAGGAATTTCCAGTTGCATTGGCCTTTCCACCTTGGTTCTAATGACAGATTCTAAATGAAATTTCACCAGTACACATATAAACAGATACTTTAGAAGTAAGAACTATTCTAGATGATTTTCCCCTTTTCCCTTATATCAAAATATAAGTTTTGATTTTTTTGTTTTTGCTTTGGGTTTACATCTCAGAACATGGTGTCACCTACTGTTTGTTGATCAGAACATAAATCCAGGTGACATCCTTAACTCCCTTTCCCATCTTCCTATATCCAATTCAGGCACTGGTCCTGTCGGCTCTGCCACTGTATCACCATCCAAGCCGTCTGCTGCTCCTGATGACTCTTGCTGCTGTCCTGGTCCCAGCCACCAATATTTCACACAAGGAGTACCACTCCAGTTTCCTAAAATCTCTTCTCCTTCTACTCTTGCTCCCCTAAAATTCATTATCCCCATAATTATCAAGTTAATCATCAAGAGCTTAAATCCATGTTACTTGATGTGGGAAACAAAGACAGAAGAAAAATGATTAAGTCTCCTTGCTACCTATGGCCCATTGATAAGTCTTGGAAACAGGCAGAGTGACACTACTCTAGGGACTCAACTGTCTCAATGTTGAGACTTTGCTAAGGGCAAAAGGCAATCTTAGCCCAAACCCCAAGATCCTGTAAGTCTATTTTAACAGACAAAATTCCTTCAAAAACTTTCTTCATCTCTACCCGCCGCCCCCCCCCCCAAGTTACATGTTGGCAATCATCCCCCAAGCACATGACTCACTGATCTACATTTAAAGGCTCTCATGACTCAGGTTTTAGTGGACGGTAATAAATGACATTTTTGCATCAACAGCTAGTCCCCTCACGGTCCTGGAAACCTTGCTTCCAAAATTCCTTAGAGACTTATGCTATCCCTAGCCCCCTTCCAACTCAGAAGTATGTAATGGGTCACTCCTCAGCACCCCAGTGCAGCTCATTCTGCCCATAGGTCCTATCCCTGTGCTTTAATAAAACCACCTTTTAGCACCAAAGACATCTCAAGAATTCTTTCTTGGCCATTGGCTTCGAATCCTAACATCTTTCCTACCTCATTACTCTTCACCTCCTTGACGTCTTCTGTTGTCTTTCATCCCACCAAAATAAAATGAAACTTTCTGGCCTAGAAGACCCTGCATGATTTGGCCTACTTCGTTGACCTTCCTGCATATTCCTCATCCCTTACTCACCACTCCTGGACTCTATCTAACAGCATTTCTCTAACCCAAACATCGAACTTTTTCTCACCTCAGCACCTATGCAATTGCTCTTTGTTCTTTCTGGAGCTCTCTCTAGATTCTTCTCATTATCCTTTCTACCCGACAAGTGCATCAGGCACTAGCTCCATAGGGATCACTTTGGACCTTATAAAAAATGCAGAATCCCAGGCACAACCCCTCACCTACTGATTATAATCTGCACTTATACCACTTGATTCATATGCACATTATAATTTGAGAAGGTCTAGTTTAGGTCTTAATGTAATTATTACCTCCTCTGAAAGGCTTAGCTGACCCTCAATCTGAATTTGCTTCCCAGATCACTCTCTTTGTACCATGTATTTGTTTTTTTTGATGGCAATTAAGTTCATGTTTTTAAATACTTATTTATTTTAAAAGAAGAGTAGGGAGAGAAGGGAGGGACAGAGGAAGAGAAAGAAAGAATCCCAAACAGACTCCCCACTGAGCACAGAGCCCAAAGTGGGGCTCAATCCATGACCCCAAGATCGTGACCTAAGCTGAAACCAAGAGTCAGATGCTTAGCTGACTGAGCCACCCAGGCACCCTGGCAGTTACCGTTAGATGAAAATATTTATTAAGTAATATCTTTATTGGTTTTTCCCTACTAGAGTGTAAGCTCTGTGAAAGCAGGGGTCATGTTTATGCTGCCCCCTACTGTTTTCCCACCTAGCCTATCTCACCAGTATATATCTGATAGATAAGTGAATATTCAAATACAACTTTAATCTATGGGAGGAAAGGTAGGATGGAAGGAGAGAAAGAAGGAAAGGAAGGAGGGAGAGAGGGAGGGAAGGAGAGAAAGATGGCTGGCCTTGGAAGAGGACAGGGTAATAAATGACAAGGATTGCAAAGTACTGCCGAGGATAGGACCACAGAGGTAAGTCAGAGGAGATCATAGTGGGCTCCCCAGTGGGGTATAAATTATGCTATTATTATTATTTCTCATCGTCTAGAGCTTGTAGAACACTAAAGATGGAAGCTCTATATTTCCTATTGTACTGTGTCAGGAATATATTACCAATTAGGAGCCATTAAGAAGGAAAAAGTATGTTAACAATGTATATGTAGTGAAAAATCTCAGTTCCACGTTTCTACTTTTTCTCACATGACTACCATGCTCATGATGCCTCTGATACCAGATGTGTGGTTTTATACTGTCTTTTTCTCCCCACATCAAACAATTCTGTGACACCAGCTGGGTGTCTTACAAATTAACTCAATTCTGACATCTACCTAGAGATGGCATCAGATCAGGTGAAGGGCTCAGTCCCATGGGACTGCCCCCTATTTCAAATGCCAATTTTAAGAGTAGGGTCACCAGGTTACCCACAACTTCTGTTGGATGTAGTTAAAATCAGAAGTTCCCATGACCTCCACCCCGTGGATTTGATTATTTGCTAGACCAGCTTACAGAACTCATGGAAATAAGTACATTTACCAGTTTATTAAAAGATCTGATAGAGGATACACATGAACAGCCCGATGAAGATGTACATAGGATAAGGTCGGGAGGGTTCTAAGTGCTTCATCCTCCCAATAGGTCAAGGTTTTCACCAACTGTGGAAGCTTCCGAAAGCCCATACTATAGAGACTTTATGGAGACTTCCTCACGTTAAGTGCATTTCTACTGAGAGTCAAACTGGGTAATTAAACATCAGAAGTTTGTGCCTTGCAAACAGTAGGCAATCAATACTTATGTTCTGAGTGAATTAAGAAAGGAATGGCTCCCTTTCTTCTTCTCTTTCAGGATAGTTAACTCTATAAACAAACACTCTCCTGAACAAAAGATGGAGACTGTGTGGTGATAACAATAGGGAGCACTTATGGAAGGGAGTACATTACAGCTGCTCAAGCAAACCATCCTTTCCCTTAGTGTGCAGAACAAGGAACAAGGAAGGTCTGCTTTAAGAGTGCAAGAGCTGGGGGCTGCCTCGCTGGCTCAGTCAGTAGAGCACGTGTCTCTTCATCTCGAGATTCTAAGTTGGGCCCTACATTGAGTGTAGAGGCTACTTAAAAACAAAGTCTTTCTAAAAAAAAAAAAAAAGGAATGCAAGAGTTATATAGTTACATCACACCTATCTTAATGCCTTGCTGTTGCCTTCTGAGGTTTTTAATAATTTTATCTTTGAACGTGGATTATACACATTGATGGGACCAGAAGCATGTGTGTGAGTAGAGGAAATAGGTATAATATGAGTGTCTACTCTTCCTTGCTGATCCATTTGCATGTCACATGCTTGACGTCCCATGAGCACTGAATCACCAGGGATCCCCATGGTGCCTGGGAGTTCAGTACTACCACAAGGTAGGTGGGTTCTGTCTATAAGAGTGGGGGTGTGCATTCAGAGTCCTGATTGCACTCACTCTGCAGTTGAACCAGAACTTGATTTGAATGCAGAAAGAAAGTAATGGTGCTCTAAATGTAAATAATGTTAGTTATTTAAGAAATGACTAAATAACCCTATCCTATCCTTTCTTATTCATGTTACTTCCCTGAATTAGCCAACCATATATGCAAAATATGATAACATAGAAAGAAAGGGAAAGATGAAAACCCCAAGTTCCTCCTCTTTTTAGGTCTTTTCTTACTCATCAGGAACCCAAGGTGGAGTGTTGATGGAATGTGTGTGTGTTACCTGCTGAAATCCAAACAGCACGTCCACCCTTCTGGGATAAACCAGGTCTGCATGTGTGTCTGAGCCATGAAATACAAATTGTGCAATTTTGCTATTAAGCATATAAGTTTAATAATATTCTTATATTGGTGTTGAAAATGTACATTGAAGGTGGTGGGCAAAATGGGTGAAGGGAAGTAGGAGACACACGCTTCCAGCTGTGGAATGAAGAAGTCACAGGGATGAAAGGCACAGCAGAGGGACAGAGTCCATGTTACTGGATTAGTGTTATATGGTGAGAGATGGGAGCTGCACTTGTAGTGAGCACAGCATAACATACAGACTTGTCATATCACTATGTTGGACAACTGAAACTAATGTAATATGTGAGTCAACTATACTTCAATTGAAAAAAAAAGGGGAAAGGACATTGCATGATAGAAAGATGAATGGTACATTATATGATAATAATCTAACATTTTAATTTAGAATGACATTAAATAGCAAATAAAAAACACCATCCCAGGTCAGGAGAAAGAATGAGGCAGAAAGAAGAAAATATCCTAATTAAAAATGACTGCTTTTACTCTAACTTCTAACTTGCTATGGTCTGCGAGCTCTTTCTCAAAGAACTTTTCTTGAAGGAGATGAGCCTTCCTCTCTACCCTCTAAAAGCACCAGGAACTATTTTGAATATACAGAGTTGAGTACTTTTTCCAGCTGCTGTGATTTCTCTTTGATGTGAAGATGTCCTCACTAGCCAAATCTTCTCTGAATGGAGCAGCAGCTCAAAGCTTGGAAGGCAACTGTCTTCCCTACAGGCTAAACCAAAGCTTGTCCAGACCAGAACCACCTGGCAACCACCTGTTAGACACACAGATTTAATGTTTAACTGAACACAAACAGTTCAGTGCTATCCAGGGCAAGGTCCACAGAGACAGGTCCTGACACCCTTACCTTTTAGTGTCTTGATGACTCTGGGTCACTGAGACCTTTAGGTTTTGGCCTCCAGAGGGAGATTTCAAAGAGATAATGCTTCCTCTCACTGGTAGACCTCATGGTCTGCAGCCAGTTGGGTAACCAAAAGTATCTGCCCTATAGAACTCCTCAAGCACAAAGCCCTGGGGGGAGGGAAATATGCGAGACAGAGGGTGGGTTTCTCAATTGCACCTGAAAGGTTGCATGATGGCTGGTGGGGAAGCCTGGCACTGAAGTCTGAAGCTCTCTTATCAGCCATGTGACCTGGGCCAAGCCACTCGCCATGTCTAGGCCTCTTTCCCCTCACCTATAAAGTGGGAGAGACGATACTTACACCGCCTGCTTCATGAGGTTGTTGTGAAAAGAAGAACGAGATACTTTTATGGGAAAGTACTTTTTTTCTTTTTTAACGGTAGAAGCATGTCCACAGTCCTAAAGCTGTAAAAGATGAAGGGCATAGAAAACATTTTCAAATGAATGTTTTCAGTGACTTAACAAATCATTATTAAGCACCCACCATTGGTCAGGTTCGATTCTAGGTAATTGAGAGACAATGGTGAAAAAAAATGGGCAAATATCTCTCTTGATGTCAAATCTGTCATTTGTTCAGCAGAGATAATGACTGTGAAAAAAGTAAGTGTGGAGTAGCAACTTATCACAGGAGCATGTGGCAGATTGTTTGGTCATGACACCTGACCAGTCATACTGTTACATGTCCCCATCTTGCCATGGGCCATGCTGTCCCTAATTTATTCATCAGGAACCCAGGCAGGCCTGGAGGGGCCTCGAGGCTTCCATTCTTGACCTTAGTCTAAAATTCGTGCTGGGCTCGACCATAAAAGAATGAGATTTCCCTGAAAAGAAAGGCCCCATACCAGCAGGACTGAGGCCCTGGGCAGGCAGGGAAAGCCATGGCACACCCGTTGGGCTCAGTAGATGACTGCAACTCTTTGATGACCCCAGTGAATGCAGCTAACCCACAGAATTATGAGAAATAATATCCCCCACTGTGGCTATGTTTGCAGATGGGGCCTCTAAGGAAGCCACGGAGGTTCGCTGAGGTTGTGAGCACACACCAAGGAAAGGCCATGCGAGGACATGGCGAGAAGGCAATTGTCTACAGGCCAGGAAGAAAGTTCTCACTAGAAACCAAAGTGGCTGGAACTTTGATCTTATGCTGAGATCCTCCAGAGCTGTGAGAAAATACACTTCTGTTGTTTAAGTCACCCAGGCTATGGTATTTTGTTATGGCAGGCCAAGCTGACTAAGACAGAAGCCACACAGTGAGCTGGGGGAGAACATTCCAGCAGAAGGAACAGGGGGCGTAAAGGTGCTGAGATACCGGAGCACAGGAAAGAGGGCCCGAGTTGGGGCGGAGAGGGAAGGGATATGCAGGTCAGTAGGCACTTGGAAGGCTTTGTCTTTTACTTGAAGTTGAAAGGAAAGTCTGCTGAGTTTGGAGGGATGCAGTGATATGTTTTCAAAGGACATGCATTTCTGTGATATTTGACTTTTATGTAACAATGAACATGTGTTACTTTTGTAATCAGAGAAAAAGACACCAGACCATTTAGAAAACTCCATGAAAGTGAGCTAACAAGGACAAGCTGTGTCCTTTAATGCCAACATGTGGGCACAGAGGAAAGCAGGGAGAGGCAGAGAGGGGTAAGAGAGTGGAGATAGTGGGGGGGTGGGGTGGACTGCAGCTGATGAGAAGTGCCTGTCTCATCAGGCCACTGGCCTCGGATTCTTTGAGGACGTGTCCTGTTCTCTGACGGTTCTCCCACTGGAAACTGCAGCTCTCTGGAATGGTCCTGGGCAAAAGACAGGGGCAGGCCTCAGAGGCTGGGGCAAGAACAGAGACTAAAGCACGGACTGAATTCTTTCTTGAAAGGAATCAAGTACATCTGATTTACCCCAGCACTTAGCACATTGCCCTGCTTCTACAGGGTAAGAGCTAGATGATTTCTTGAAGAAATGAATGAACTGACCTGAGCAGTTATTCTGCACCCTACTCTCCCATCCTTACCCCTATTCTTTGTTAGTACAACTGAATTCTAAAGGGGATCTTTAAATCAGAGTGGGCGTTGTGGAAGGTGGATCACTGACATAATAAAATGAAGACTTCAGCCCTGCATGATTTGTGTCTTGTTTAAAAAAATGTAACAAATTGAGCTGAATCTTCATGTAAGGTTGAGATCTCACAGGTTCTCAGATAACACTTTACATCACATCATTGTTTATATCTAAGTGTGGACTGAGACTGGCAGAGTTAAAAGGGCAATGGAAAGACTGGATGAGTTGTGTTGTCTTGCAAGACCTCCATTCACTTTTTTTCTTCTTCTTTGGCTGGCAGAGGGATAGATGAATAGACAAAGATGCTCAGTGCAAGCCTGGACAGAGAGCACTTTTTAAATGAGCATTCTGTTTAAAGTGCAAATGTGCTTTGCTATAAGCAACAGACGCATTTCCTAAACATTACATATAACCCACTTCTTTTTCTGAGTTCCAGAGGAGCTAACTCTGCCGAACAGAAGGAAAGATTCTTTGTTTTATGAATGAGCACCCCTTAGTCATCTGTTCTGTAAATTTGGCATTTCAAGGATCAGGTATTTTAAAAAAATTCTCTGAAGGAAACAGTGACCATCTATTTCTGATCATAGCAATAATATTTTTTTTCTTGAACAGATTAGAAAAATTTAACATGTTCAGCCCCAGTGACCAGTCTTACTGCACATTAACAAAAAAGAAATACAAAATCAGATCAGGCCATTGAAGGGTGGGGACCAGAATATGCCATCCCAAAAATATGCCACTTTAGCATAAGAATTATTTTGAGCTCAAGGCAATTGAGAGGAAGCAGATTAAAAAAAAAAAAAAAAAGCTTTCTGCCTACGCCTATTTCCCTTAAAAGTAGGATGTAAATTTGCAGAGGTCCTCTGTCTCTTCTCTCTACCAGGAAGTTCATCACTAGAGACAACTCTAGACCCTTATCAGCTCAGAGATAGCACCAAAGAAATCTACAAAACAATCTTTGCTAACATTACCCCATATCTATCATTAATTTCTCCATATATTTGCCTTTCCACAGTGTGCCAATGACTAGAAGCTCAAAGTCCTTTTGTTTCTTTGGCACTTCACTAAAAATGTATTATTCTGTTGTTAACATGCTACACAATCAACAAGACAAAAAGACAACATACTGTGTGGGAGATGACGTTCGCAAATGACATATCCGATAAAGGGGTTAATATACAAAATATACAAAGAACTTACACAACTTACACCAAAGAAACACAAATACTTTAATTTAAAAATGGGCAGAAGACATGAGTAGACATTTCTCCAAAAAAAGATTCACAGTTGGCCAATAGACACATGAAAAGATGCTCTATATCATTTATCAGGGAAATGCAAATCAAAAACCACAATGAGATAACACCTCACACCTGTCAGAATGGCTAAAATAAAAAACTTAAGAAATGATAAGTATTGGAAAGGACATGGGGGGAAAGGAACCCTTATGCACTGTTGGTGGGAATGCAAACTGGTGCAGCCACTCTGAAAAACAGTATGGAGTTTTCTCCAAAATTCAAAAATAGAGTTACTGTATGATCCAGTAATGCCACTAGTGGGTATTTACCCAAAGAATATGAAAGAACTAATTTGAAAAGAAACACGCACCCCTATTTTTATTGCATTTTTTACAGTAACCAAATTATGGCAGCAACTCAAGTGTCCATAAATAAATGAATGGATAAAGAAGATATGTGTATATACATATGCAATGGAATATTATTCAGCCATAAAAAAGAATGAAATCTTGCCATTTGCAACACCATGGATGGACCTAGAGGGTATCATGCTAAGTGAAATAAGTGAGTCAGAGAAGAGAAGTACCATGTGATTTCAGCCATGTGTGGAATTTAGGAAACAAAACAAATGAACAAAAGGGACAAACAAAGGGTGACTGGCTGACTCAATCTGTAAAGCCTGTGACTCTTGATTGTGGGATCATGAGTTCTAGCCCCACAGTGGGTATATAGCTTACTTTAAAAAAAAGAGAGAGAGAGAGAAAGAGAGATGAGGCTCCTGGGTGGCTTAGTCATTTGAACGTCTGACTTTTGGTTTCAGCTCAGGTCATGATCTCAGGGTTGGGGGACTGAGCCCCCAGTTGGACTCCCCACTCAGCAGAAAGTGTGCTTGAGATTCTCTCCTTCTCCTTCTGTCTCCCCCCACTCACATGCCCCCTCTCACATAAATAAATACATCTTAAAAAAAGAGAGAGAGACAAATCCACAACAACAACAACAAGACCAGACTAAAATATAGAGAACATACTGGGGGTTACCAGATTGGGGTTGGGGAGGATGGATGAAATACATGAAGGGGATTAAGAATACACATATCATGATGAGCACTGAGTAATGCAGGGAACTGCTGAATCACTATTGCACACCTGAAACTAATCTGACACTGTATGTTAATTATACAAGATTTTTTTTTTTAAAGATTTTATTTATTTGACAGAGAAAAACACAGCCAGAGAGGGAACATAAGTAGGGGGAGTGAGAGAGGGAGAAGCAGGCTTCCTACCAAGCAGGGAGCCCAATATGGGACTCGATCCCAGGTCTCTGGGATCATGACCTGAGCCGAAGGCAGTTGCTCAACCAACTGAGCCACCCAGGCGCCCTATACAGGAATTTTTAAAAATGCAATGCCAACCCAATTCTACGACGCCTTTGAGTTACTCATCTCCAGTATGCTGTATGTGTGCACGCCACCCTTGTGAATAAACACCTGTGTGATTTCCTCTTGTTAATGTCTTCTGTCAGTCTAACTTCCAGGGCCAGCTCAGTGAACCTAAGATGGTCAAAGGGAAAACAAATGTTTGTCCGCCGCCCCTATATCAGCAACCAATTCCTTATCCTTTACACAATTAAAATAGTCAACATTCTTTATCGAAGACTCAATAAATGAGCCCAACACGCAGTTCCTTGCAGCTTGTTATTCTTCAGAAATATATGTCTTCAGGCCTTTGGCCAGATGGGTCATTGGTCTGACCCAAGCTTAGACAACTACTTAGAAACATTTGTAACCAACCAAAGAGGATTCCTAATAATCATAGTTTGGTTACTCTGATTTGCTGAGCAAAATAAACAAGTTAATGAATGTATGAAAAGCTGCTTGTGAGACATTAAGTCCCCAATGACCTGCCTTTGCCAACTTTTGAAAGGAGAGAAAGGCATAATCTGTTCCTACTTGGGCAGTGTCTCTTTTATCTCTAGAATCATACATTTGAATAGCTTTATTTTCCAGATTTTTTTTCCCTTATGGACATACCCTCCAAATATTTTAGAACCTCCATTAATGAAAACCATTCAAGTGTATTAAACATTCAATATGCTAGACACCATCCTAAGGGCTTCATATGTGTTAACTCACTGAATCCACACAACACCAGGAGGTGAACACTATCATTAGCCCCATTTCACAGATGAGGAAGCAAAAGCACACCCATGTGAAGTAACTTGCCCCCAAGGCAGTTCCAGTAGCTGGATCTCTCGCCACCACACCCCACGGCTTCCTTCTCAGTCCCAGGGACAAAAAGCAAGTAGTTGAACTATTGGCAGAAGGCTCTATTTATAAACAGGGAATTAAGCCTGAGGCCAAGGATTAATTTAATTTCATACAATCAGGAAAGCAACTAAGTTCTAGCAAGGAAGAACTGGGTCTGAGAAGTTAGTGGGCTACCTCTTGCAATCTTCCCAGAAGCAACTGCACGGGTCCTGATTCACCGTCACTGAGCACACATGTTGTTTCCCATGTCTTTAGCTCCGGCTGCTGGAAGAACTGAGGCCATACTTAGAATGTGTCATTGGGCTAATTTTATTCTGTAAATAATAGAATAACTGTTTACAATATTTTAAAACATCCCCACCTTTTTCCAGGCCTCCTCTGAGCTCCTTCTGATGACTCCATCTGCATACTTACTTGGTCACCACTGACTCTAATTTTAGTCCTGGCCAATGAGAAGTCTTCTGCTTAGCCGTTTTGTCTTGTAACATCGGCTCACTTTTATGAGGGGCCCACGTGTGTTCTTCAAATGACAATTCATGTTTTGGTTAAAATTTACTCCCCAGCAAACTGAGCTCACTTTAGGTAAGATATCAGAATAAATTACAAAGGATAAGGAACAATTACAAGGGATAAGAAAGGCCGAGGGGGGGGGACGACAACAGTCTGCAGGCTTTAAAATGTAAATCTAAAGGGGGGGGGGTGGGTTGCAGGGGTACCCGCAGGGCTGGGAATGTTAGTTTCCTCAAGTTTATACATTCTTTCTTTCTTCTAAGCAATTTCTTCCAGTAAAACTGGTTCTTTCTCCCCAGGGACCGAGAATAACCTGACTGACTCTTGTCCTAGCCCAGATGGTGGAGTACAGTGACCGTCAACAGAAGAAGAAAGCGATCCAGTAAAAATAAAGGTCAGGAGATGCAGGCGCAGGGTGCCGCCTGGGTCGGTAACAGCTTGAGAATCTGTCTGAAATGCCACGCTGGAAAAAAAAGTCACATCTGCCCGGAGGGCGCAGCAAATGTTACAGTGTTTCCCAGCACCCACATTTCTGGACCTGTTGAATGTCACTCTTCACCACAATTACTCTGCATCAAATAGTTAAGACAGAGCTTTCTCATTTCTGAGTAAATGACCATGAGTAAAGACGGTCATGCCTTGAACATTTAGTGAGGGGAAATAATTACATTACCTTGGGTGGATTGCCCTTTGATGACTGTCAGACAGCTGAGCAGAGGAAACAAGTTGTAATGCTAAGGACAGATGCTGAGACACATCAAAAACCTCTATTACTAAAGAATGATGGAAAACCTTCGCTTGGGGCAGATTTACATAACCAGATGTCAACACAGCTTTCCCAACCTCTTTCTGAAGTGCTGACAGAGCAAGAGACATGTGTTGTGTAGTTTGGTGGGAGAGCATAGCTCTGGTTGTGGACACGCTTGAGTTTGAGGCTGGTGTCTGCTGCTTACCATGTGGAACCAGAGACGGTGAGCCTGTCCAACTCAGTTTGTTCATCTCTTCAATGGGGATAATGCGTTTCTCATACTGGTCTGGTGAGGATCAAATGAGATAAGGTAGACACGTTATCTAACAGTGTCTTGGTCTCTGGCTGGCTAGGTGACCCTGGACGGGTTGTCTAACTTCAGTTTCCTCATCCGTCAAATGGGAATAATCTATACCTCCCAGGTTTGCTGTGATAAGTACGTCAAAGTCAGGTGTCCATCTAGTATACAGTCTGAGCTCTTATTGCTACTTATATTGTCCAGTCCACATTCAAAAGTCTTCCTCCACCCCCAGACATGGAAACCTGAAACATACAATCTCCTAAATGGTAACAGTTACTTAGAAGGGCTAAGTAGAAGGTGTAATCTTGAATATGCATTGGCTACTTCTCAGGTGGGAATGAAAATACTGACTTGGACAGGACTGGCTGCCTGGAGTGATGAAAAATTAATAGCAAACTGGGTTTGCTCACCGTTTATCTGTAGGGAGTTCTGGGCACCGTGCTGACATAATCTTCACAGCATCCTGGCGAAGAGGAGATGATGAGTGATTTGATTACCATCTTCAAGATGATGAAGGATGCAGGATTGTTGTCTGGCTGGTGACCAGCTGTTTCCACCACAATCCAAACCAGATAAAAAGCAGGCAGGCCTAAGTGGTAGTAAAGATTTGGGTTAGACCCCTGGAGATGCATCTTGAAGAGGTTTCCATTCAGGCAGTACTTCATTTCAAAGTACAGAATTATAGGGCTACTACTGAATTAGAGTTTCCCAGTGGGAAACTGAAAACAGATTTCTTTACAGTATATACACAGCTTGGCTTAACACCTGGGTGAGTCCTTTGGGTGGGTCTTCCCCTGAAAGGAGCCAATTTCCATACCAGGCTACTTGGCCGTTTCCTAGGGACATTCTGGAAAGGCTCTAATGAGCAGGTCATCCCATGGTTGAGTGAGCTTTAAGCAGCTAACTCAGGCCCAGCCTGAAGGTGAAACAATGCAATGGAGTTTAGCTACCTGGGCTTGTGGAAGGGTGTCTATGGCCTGAGCACAGGTATGCGTGTCATTACAACAGTTACAGGGCTTTCAAAAACGTCAGACTCCTGAGAGAATGACATAAATTCCCACCACCTCTTCAAACAGTCAACAAAAGCACTATGACTATCACGCCGCCTTCCTATGGTTGCCATAGTGACATGAATGGTACAGTTGCCAGCAGGAGCAGAAGGGAGGCATGGAAATTGGTATAAGCCACAAGCACCAGGAAAAAGCCAACTCTTCCCCAATGAGAGCCCAATGGGAGAGGCAGAACCTGATGGTGGTAGAAACACCAATCGCCAGCACCATCCTCTTCCCAGCTCTAGATGGTGACCAGCTAACTCATTCTGGATAGATGTGCTCTTTAGGTCAATGCTTCTCAGGTTTTAGCATGCCTATAAATCACCTGGGTATGTATCATTTTGTTAAAACAGACTTTCATTCCATCAGTCTGGGTAAGGATCTGAGATCCTGCATTTCTGAGAAGCTCCCTGGCACAGCAGTTTGAGCAGCGTCTTTAGGACTTGCACCTATGGGAGCCCCCTAATGAATAGGGGCTCCAACAAGACAAGAATTTACTGCTCCTTTACGTAACCCTGCTATGTGAAGTTGCCAGGGGCCCCGTCTTCTGTCCTCGTGCTGAGCCATAGCTGCTTTGTTGCTCTGCATCTGCGGTCTCCGCTGGGCTCACTTCCGAAACCTGCAATTTAACCAGATACAGTGGAGAAAGGGATAGCATGCCCTTCCCTTCAAGGGCCCAACACAGAAATTGCACATTCCCCCTCTATTTCCATTCTTTTGGTTAGAACTTAGTCACATGGCCACATCTAGCCCCAAGTAAGGCTGGGACATATTTTATTTTATGTATATTTTAGCTGTGTTCCCAGATGTGCACTGAAAAGTCCACACCAAGGAAGGAGAGAATGCATAGTGGGGGACAATAGTGTCACAGTTGGGGATAAAAACAATAGTGATGCTGGAATGTTATTGAGTCCTTACTCTCTGGCAGGCACAGCACCTTAAATGAATTGCCTCATTCAATCTTCACAAAAAACACCACTGGCAGGTACTATTATTGTTCCCATTTTACACATAAAGAAACTGAAGTTTAGGGAGGTTAAGTAGATTGCCACAGTCAGGATTCAAATCCAGGCACTGTCACTCCAGAGTCTGAAATCTTAGGAGGAGGGAAAGAACTGATGATAGAAATAGCAGTTGGGGCCAGTTTCAACCCTCAGATGGTCTCCAGCAGTGGGACTGCAGTGGGTCATGAGTCTATGTGATGAAACACCCCACAGGATCGACTACACCAAAAATCTTGTGCATTCCACTGAGAAAGATGATGCTTACCTAGAACAATTTATACATATTTCCTGAGGCAGAAGGATGATGTTCTCCTTTGGAGTTTTAAGATTTGTGAATCAAGGAGCTTATTATTCCCCTGTGGGATGGCCTGGTTGTCACCTCAGGCTGTCCCAGGCTTGAGAGGCTACGGTCTGTGACCCTGCTGTGCTCCCTCCACCCTCACCATCCCCCGCAGCAGACGCTACCCTGAATACCTAAGAGAGCCACAGCTGGCCAGGACCAGATGGGAACCACTTCTTCTGTCAGTCACAAGTTAGAGGACATTTGAAAACTATT
The DNA here is from genome assembly GCA_004023965.1 of Spilogale gracilis. Lineage (NCBI taxonomy): Eukaryota > Metazoa > Chordata > Mammalia > Carnivora > Mephitidae > Spilogale > Spilogale gracilis. The sequence continues at coordinate 36,688 of PITA01003742.1, forward strand.
TTCCAAAGTTCTCCCCCTTCCTTCTTTTCATGAAAAGAGCTTTTTGTTAGTACAGTCTTTGTTTGGGGATTCAGTTGATAAAGGGACCATTTTATTGGAATGAATTACTGACGCAAGTGCTGCCAGAAATCCTAGCAAGAGGCCAGCACTCTGGCTCTAACTCAGCAAGGTGAACGGAAACAGCGACTGGGTGTCAGTATCAAAGGGCACTTTGGAGTTCACGGCCACGAGCAACTTCGAGCTTCGTTGCCGTTTGACTTTGAGTTTAGGGGAGGCAGTCAGAGAAAGTGCTCGCAATAAAGTATTAGACTTTTTCCTTTCTGTGTGAAAAATGTCAAAA
>PITA01003742.1:37127-134424 GCA_004023965.1 Spilogale gracilis
GGGGGGGGGTGAGGGGGAGTAGAACAGCCAAAAGTAAACCTGAGACTTTGTGGGACTCACACAGACAAGGAACATTTAAAGGTTCTTTAAATTAATTCTCTTCAGATGGTCCTCAGAGGACTTTGGAAAAAGATATGAAAACACTAGTAAGCTGAAACGTGTACTTTCTAACTTGTTTCTCTCCCGTGTCTGGTGTATGCAGTGCCAACGTGAACTTGTGATGACACAGGACTGACAGTGTATTTCTCCATAGTCTCATCTGCTGTTTTGTTGAGACTCCAAGACCCAGTATATTTAAAGCCTGATAGATGGGGCGCCTGGGTGGCTCCGTGGGTTAAAAGCCTCTGCCTTCGGCTCAGGTCATGATCTCAGGGTCCAGGGATCTCTGCTCGGCAGGGAGCCTGCTTCCTCCACTCTCCCTGCCTGCCTCTCTGCCTACTTGTGATCTCTCTCTCTGTCAAATAAATAAATAAAATCTTAAAAAAAAAAAAAGTCTGATAGATGAATCAGCACTTCTTGGGCAACCTCTTTTAAAATATTGTTATTTGCAAACAGTGGCAAGGAATGAGGCACTTAAATCAATTGACCATGAACTCTTCAGAGTTCAAGGAAATCATTAAAGGCTGATAAAGTCAATAGAAGTTTGGGTAAGAGAAAAGGTCCCCCTTGATGTTGTTTGAGGGCCGGTAACGCCAATCAGTTCTAAGTGACTGAACCCCAAGTATTGACTAGGAAACAGGTGCCCATGGCAGTGCCAGCTGTCAAGCTTGGGAGTGTCACAGATTGGCTTCTGCAGATCTCTCTGAAAAACAAGACGAGCAGTGGGGGTCCTGCCATTTATGTTCTTCGAAAACAAGATGCATTTGTTTTAAGAAAGGAAGACCAGTTTCCTAGTCTGTAAAGCAAGGATCATAAGATTTGCTTTGTTTATCACACAAGATAATGAAGCTTTTTTTTTTTTTTTTTTTTTTTTTTAAAGATTTCATTTATTTGAGAGACACACAGCGTGAGACAGATCACAAGCAGGGGGAGCAGCAGACTCCCCACTGAGCAGGAAGCCCAACTCAAGACTCCATTCTAGGACCCCATGATCATGACCCGAGCCAAAGGCATACAGTTAACCAACTGAGCCTCCCAGGCGCCCCTGAAGCATCCTTCTAAAAATGCTGTAGCCATGTCTAATGGTGGCAGTACTCTGCAAGAATAGTGCCTTGGGTGGCTGATGGGAAGGAAATGTCCAGGAGTGTTTACAGGCAGAGTTTTTAGGTGTATAACTTCCCTGACGCTCTTCTTTAAGTGTGCCCCCTCTAAACCACAGTTCATTCACACCAATTCTATATGCCTTCTAGATTACAATTACAATCATTTGAATAATTTGCATTACTAATATTTTCTCCCCCACTTTGCCAACAGTTCCTGCCCATTTGACAGTTTTTACATATAAAGGAAAAAGTCTTTTATTTTATTGCTAGCACTTTCTCTGACTGCCTCCCCTAAACTCAAAACAACTAAACTTGAAGTTGCTCGTAGCAGTAAAGCTCCAGTAGCCAAGAATTTTGACGCATTCCAACAGGGAATTCCCAGTTCTCTGGACTGCCTAGGCACATAGTAGGTGCCTAATCAATACTACTGAATACATCAGTGAATGCTGAAGAGAAATGGAAGGTACACACATAATAGTCAATTTGTTTCTATATCCCAAATCTGCCCTTGTCCTCTCATTTTCTGAAGAGATTTTTATAAACTAGTCTTTTGCAAGAGAGTGACTGGGATGCTGTAGCTGGGGTCAGAGAGGCCAGGGCTTTCTCTGTGATACCACTTCTCAGAGTAATTATAAACTCTACAGCTAGCAAAGATTCACCAACACGTGCAATAGGCCAGTACTGCGAGACCAGTTTTGGGAGGAAAAGCTAGGATGTGAGTCTATCTTTTCACATTCTCCACAAGATCCTTCAAGTCATGCTAAGGTGTGACAAGAGAACATGCAGTCTTTTTTTTTTTTTTTTTTTTTTAAATTTACTTATTTTTAGTAATTTCTACTCAACCCAACATGGGGTTCAAACTCACAACCCTGAGATCAAGAGTCACATGCTTTTCTGACTAAGCCAGCCGGGTGCCCCTCCAGTGTCTTATTAGAGGAGGCCAGTCTCACATAGAGAGAATATTATTTTGTCATCCGGGGTGCCAAACAGTCCCCTTCTCTTGAAAAAACACATCTGTAGAAAAACTGAGATTACCTGCTGACCAATACAAAACAGATGGTAGACATTTTTAAAAAAATTTTCTGAGATGGATTTGGACATTTTTTAGGTTAAAAAAGGGAAATCATCATCTAAGAAGGACATTCTGCCAGAATTTCCCTGGACATGATCCCTCCTAGCCACAGGTAAACATAGGAAATACAGCCTGTCGCTAAAATAAATATAGAAAGTCAGTTTTCCAACTCAATGAACCACAAGTCCTATTTTTACCTCCAACACTGAAAAGGGCAAAAATTAATGATAATTGCTTTGCTTTTGCATTATCTTCCAAATGTTGATGTATTGAAAGTATTCATCACTACGTCATTAAAAATTTTGTCTCCAGGGGCGGGGGGGGGGGGGCACCTGGGTGGTTCAGTCCATTAAGCATCTGACTCTTGGTGTCAGCTTAGGTCACGATCTTTGAGTTTAGGGGAGGCAGTCAGAGAAAGTGCTAGCAATAAAAGATTTTTTTTCCTTTATATATATCAGGCTCCGCTCTCAATGGGGAGTGAGCTTGAGATTTTCTCTGTCCCTCTCCCTCTGCTTGTGTGCTCTGTCTCTCAAATAAATAATTGAAAAAAACTTTGTCTTGGTTATAATTAATTTTTAAAAAACATTTCTCTTTTTTGGCAACCTTATAGTATTGTTAGAAAAATGTGTCTCATAATAATTCCAGACTATGGAAAAACTGCTCTTAGTAAGGGGGAATGTCATTTTCTTTTACTTTTTCTTGTTATTTCTTTAAAAACAAACAAATGCCTTCCTCTCCACCCATAATCTATACACCTTTACTGTATTCTGGCCTTCAAGAGTGTAAAATCTCTCTTAAAGAGGGATCCTCAGAAGCAGCAGCCCTAGCCCAATGTGATAAGAAGTGCCTATCTGAGGTGCTTTAAATTAAAACAGGAAGGAGATCAATATTTCAGCAAATCCAAATTTATAAGTTGGGACCTGACACATCTTTCACTGGTCTGAATTAAAGCAATACACCGTACCGATGAGGAAAAGTAAAGACTCCTCCAAGAAAGTGGGATAGTAAGAAAAATGTCACTTTAATCATTTACTTTAGCAGGCAAGCAATTTGTAAACATTCAGTAGCGGCAGCATCCAAGTTACAAACAATTTAAAAAGAAACCAAGATTAGTGATTATAATCGTTCCTTCCCTTTCCCCCGAAAGAAAAAAAGAAAAGAGAAAAGATCTGGAAATGAAGGACTGAAAACACTACAAACAGGGAACATTCAGTTATGTCTTCTATCGGCCTTCTATGCATCCTCTCCGTGTTTTATTTTTAAGATGTATCTACTCCTAAAATGCATTATCTTGCAATAACTTGTACGTGAGTGTCTGCCATCTAGGACGGTGTTCCTGCGCACGGATGTGCCGGATCATCTCAGTTTAAATCCCATTCGCGAAGGGAATATTTATGTCTTGATTCAATGCTTCTTTGACTTCGAGTGGCAGGGTGTCAAAAAGGTGATCTTCCACAACAAGCCCGCTTTTCTTGAGCAGGCGACACTGGCCCAGCTGGGCTGGCAGGCGGTCCAAGCAGTTCCCCTTCAGCTCCAGCTGAGTGAGCTGGGAGAGCTGACCAATCTTTTCCGGGAGGAAGGTGATGCAGTTTTGCCCCAGATTCAAAGTCCTCAACTTCAGGCATTTGAACAACTGTTTTGGCAGAATGTCCACTTTGTTCCCAGTGATATGCAAATGCTGCAGGTTCTGAAGCAATCCGATTTCTATCGGAATCACTGAAATGTTGTTGTAGCTTACATCTAAGCATCTGAGTTTCTGTAAACTGAACACTGCCACGGGTAAGGACTCGAGCTTGTTGTTAGAGAAATAAAGTGACTCCAAGTTTTTGACATGGGTGATGGAGGGAGGGATGGTAGCGATTCTATTATGCCATAATTTCAAACACGTCAGTCGTTTTAAATGCTGGAAGCTGATGATCTCCTCAATTGTGCGTATGTTATTTGCTTTTAAATCCAGTTCCTGCAGATTCGAGAGGCTGAAAATAGCATGGGGGATTCTCTCCAGCTCACAGTTCTGAAGTTCGAGCTCGGCGACATTCATCATTTTCTTAAGGCTGTTCAGTACCAAGAGTTTAGTGCCGTCATTATGAATGACTAACTTTGTAAGATGTGGGGCCACATCCGTAATGTTGGAGGGAACTTTGGTCAAATTACTCTTCACGTGGAGAATCTTAAGGTGCCGCAGCTCCCGGAGAGATTCGAGTCCGATCATCTTGTTGTTCTCAGAGTTCAAGTTGCCTATCAAGTACAGCTCTCGGAGGTTTTTGAGCAGGTACACCCAGGCAGGGATTTCAGCCACGTCGGTGAACTTCACGTGAAGGCATCTCAAGTGATCGCGGAGGAAGCTAAAAGCAGTCTGCTCCACCTTCGCAGGGCAGTGGCAGAGGTGAAGCTCTTGGAGGTTGGTCATCTGAGAAATCTTAGCGGGAATTTTAGCTTCCGGAATCAGTTCAAGTTTTAGCACATCCAGGTCTGTGAGGTCAAAGACGGCGTCGGGCACACCAGACAGCATGAACAGGTGGAGCTCCTGCTTGTCCTGGGCGTTGCGGGACACGTGCTGCCGAAGTTTCTCAAATGTCCACTCGTGGTTCAGGCTAATTTCCCTAAGTTTATTTTCACTAACTTCGGACAGGAACACACCAAAGCGCTTTGAATACAGCTGGTCATACTGATCTACCATATGCAGGAGGAACGCAAAATCGTTTTTGACATCCGGAATGTCACTGAAACTGCTCTCTTCTCTGACTTTTTCGAAAGAATATTCCTTCAAAGGTATCCTGAACAGCCAGAAGAGAGTGTAGAGGCAGATAAAACCATAAACACAAATAATGGATATGTAACTGATGAGAAGCTTCTTCAGCATGTAAGCCATGTTGTGGGTGCACTCGAACACCTCGTAGCCAGTCAGGTGCTCCACTTTGGGCTTGCAGACGTGTTCAAAGCTGATGGCGTTGACGAAATTTGCAGTATAGCAGAGGATGAAAATGAATTTGGCTGTTTTGATAAATGTCTGGACCACGTAGAGTTTGTAGATCAAGTCACTGTCTTCCACGTGAGCACGGAACTTCCTTACTTTCTCAAACAGGGCTTTGGCCTGTTCCCCATCTTTCTTATCCAGGATGGTCATGCTGGGGACTTCGATCACAGGCTTCTCGGCTGAGAATTTGAAGCCTGTCTTGTTGATCATCGGGGTACTGGCACTGGGGCTCCCTTCATCACTGCTGGTAGACACATGCTTTGGTAGAGTCTGGGCACCTGTTATTCTCTGCTTGTTTTCCTCCGAGTCTTCACATGCTGTCTCAGACAACGCTTTAGTAGTCCAAGGAGACTCAAAGCACTTTCCTAATATTGAAACAAAATGTTCTACTTTTGAGCATGTTTTGGGATATTTGAACCAAAAGTTGCTACTGACCATGAGAATAATAGTATGTATGAGAGCAAGGTATGGAAAGTACTTAGAATACCACGGAAGGGCCAGATGGTAACACATCTGATTAATAAATACATATTGCTGAAAGTCCAAGTTTGTCTTCCGGCCTGTTGGATCCTTCTTCTCTTTCTTTGTCTCCTGATTTGGAACTGTCGAGTCTGTGTGAGGATATGTGGCTCTGAGAGGTATGTCAGGTGTCACAGCAGATGCGCCAAAGGAAATGTCACTTGCTGTCCATCCATCTTGGTCTTGGTCAGTGGCTGCTTCCGTCTTGGGAATACTGGTGGTAACGTCAGCATTTCCTGGTGGCGTGTGTGCCTTTGAATTTACAGGAGATGGCAATACTGGCAAGCAGACCACCTGATCTTTGGTAAGTTGCATGGTTCCTGCAAAAATGGCTACCATCAACATAACGACAGCCAGGTAATCCATAAACACGTCCCACCATGGTTTCAGGATCCGGTAAGTTGGTTGAATGTCATTAAGTGAAGCAACTTCCGCAAGGGTAAACATTCCTAGAAAACAAGAAAACAAAAGACATCGTTACAAAGATGCAAGTGAAAAGATTAAATGAAAAAAAAAACAAGACAAAAACAAAAACAAAAAAACCTCTTTACTTGCTCCAAACTGAAGTGTTCTCCTCCATGTCCTAGCTTTTTATCCAAGATAGGTATAGTAGAAAATAAACTAAATGGATCACCTATGAGAAAAATGGTGGTTTGTCATAGAAGCTCTTCTCTCCTCACCCAAAAGAAGAGAAAAAAATAAAAAGGAGGGGGGGATAAAGAATGCCTTCTAGGTGCGAAATAAGGGCAGTGTGCTGAAGAGTTGGAGTAGAAAGGGGAGGAAAAGTTTGAGAACTATTTTGGAGTCAGAAGTGAAAGACCTGTAACTTCCTGGACCTTGAAGAAGGATATGAGAACATGGTGGTATTTGCTGTGGACTGGACCAATTCAAGGTTAAGACTGGAGTCCTAGGGAGCAAGGTGACATGACTTCCATTTTGTACAAGCCAAAATGGAAGGGTCCATGTATACTCTTAAACTCTATATAAGCCTTGTGTACCAGACTCAGGCTTATTACTTACTAATGGTGTGATTCTCCAAGTCTTGTGTTTCCCATCTGTATAATGGGGATGATTACTTCTGAGGGGTATTGGAAAGTTTAAATTAAGTACTGATTATAAAGTTCTTGGTACACCCTCTGTTACAGTACTTGTTCGCTCATTACATTAGCTCTTATCACTCTGGTGGACATGTGCCACGGACAGCTGAAATAAAGGGTCTAGAGTTTAAGATGAGTCATAGTATATACATCCTTGGGGTTTAGCAATACATAGAGTTGAAACTCTGGCTGTGGATGCGGCCCCTGTGGAACAGCGCGTGGCGTGAGAAGAGGGTCAGAGACACAGGTGGAATGATCAGTGAGAAGACACTAGAGAGGTCAAGACATTTGATCTTTATGAAAGCAGTGACTCTCTACAAAGAATAAAAGTACGAAGGATGATCAGCCTGGATGAAACCAAGAAAAACTCAGCACTTATCGGGCAAGTGCTGGCAATGGGCTTCTGTAATCGTATATGTGAAATCAACATTTATCTTCTTGAATTTGGAAGTTTCAGTTTCTTCAAAAGTAACACTATCACATTCTACTTTCTTGGGGTGCTCCCAGATGCCAATATTCAAATATAAAATGATGTATTTCTTTGAAAAGCTAATGAACACTAGAAAGATAAAAGGCCAGGCAAATACCTAAAGTTCTGGGAATACATTATTTTCTAAGGGTAGAAAGGAAAGAAAACAGATTTTTATCTAATTACACAAAAGTTGCCTGGCCTGCTATGTAGAGAAGGATTCTGAGGCTGACTCCGGTTTCAGCAGGGAAGTGTTACATGACTGGTTACTGGTGTCTCCCTTCGATGACAAAACAGAGAGCAGTGGAATCAGTACTTGGGCTCTGCTTGCTCCGTTTCAGAATAAGCCTTTGAAAGTTGGGACCATGTCTTATTTCTTCTGAAACTCTCTACATACATCTGGTGCTGCACAAGGCAGGAACACAATACTTCCTAATAAAATACAATGAATATCTATTCATTTGTACTAGCAATTCTCCTATCTATAGTTTAAGTGAACTTTTATGAGATAGGTAAACACACCCTCAAGAACCCCAAACACATCAGAACTATTCCACTGTACTTATACTTAGTGAAAATCACTAGAAATTATGTTTCTAGACTTCAGGGCTGAAGTATGAAATGCCTGGCACCCAGTCTTTATTAAAAAATGACCAAGGAAGTGGGAAACAACATCCCCACCAACATCCCTTTATTCTGAGCTCTCGTATCGTGTCTGTGTGTGTGTGCTTGGTTCTGTGAGTGGTTGGGACTTTAAGCAGGAAGCAAGGCTACTGGAATGCTCAGTGGGCCACACTGCATGGGGAACAGTTCAACATGTCATGTGAGCTCTCTCATTCCTATACAGAATGCACAAAACACAGCACCCGGCCACACGTTCCAGAGTGACTCTCACTTCGTGTATAGAGACTGCAGAACACACCTCACAGGTTTCTTCCTGGCAAAGAACTTCATATGCTCACACCCAGTGACCACAGTTTTAAAGGGCCACTGGTATAAATAATAGAAAAAAAAAAGGTGTGTTTTTGTTTGTTTGTTTTGTTTTTTGTTTTGCACACAGTACCTCTTCCTAATAAGAGTCTTCCTTACTCTTCAAGTATTGGGCTCTAAAGAAGTCAGGATGTTTGGGTTGGAGAACTGAGGGGAAAGGGAATTTTGAAAGTCATCCTGCTGAGAATACTAGTTACCTGTCTGTTAAACCCTAATTACTATAACTGGTTTCTCTACTTCCAGTCTTTATTTTTATTTATTTAGCTACTCATTATTTATTTAATTATTGTTATTAAAAGTAGAGTTGCCGTGAATGCTCCATTAGCTCTGAGTGTGTAAGATAGTGATTCAACAATTACACGTACTACAAAATTCTCACTGTGGGAAGCGTGGTCACCATCTGTCACCATCTGATTACAGTATTATTGACTGTATTTCCTACACTGTATGTCCATCCCTGTGACTTCTCTATTTTATGACCTGAAATCTGTACTCACCAATCCTTTCGCCTACTTTGTTCATCCCTGCACGGCCACCTTCCTCTGGCAACCACAGGTTTGTTCCCTGTATTTATGAGTCAGTTTGTTTTTGTTTGTTCATTTTCTCTTTTATGGTTTCCACATAGAAATGAAATCATACAATGTTTATCTCTTGCTGTCTGTCTGCCTCCATTCTTGACTCTGCGTCCTTTGGTTAAAACGTCTCTTCTCCGAAGATTCTCTATGATCTAGGTTGATAATGTCTTCCAGCTTCTCCAACCAGCCATTCATTCCCTCCCTGTGTTCAGGTCCTCCTACACACTGTTTCCTCTACTTCCTTCCCAATCACCTTCATTAGGCTACCAGGTTTCTGTCACCTTTTCCAGGAAGCCTTCCCTAACCCCAGTCTGCGTGGGGTTCTTCTCCAACGTGCTCTCGCAGGACTCTGTCCCTTTACCCAGGAGAGCCCCTGTCACACTGTGGTGGAACCAAATGATTACTTGTCTGATCCCATACCAGATTTTAAAGTCAGTGGGGCCAAGAGCCAGGGGCCATGTCCGTCCTCCTCATTCCCATATAGCCAATGCCTGCCGCAGAGCAGGTGCTTAATCAAGGAAAGACTGTACGGGTCTTGATCATCATCTTCACCCTCCTCCTTCTCCAAATTCTCCAAGAACAACTATCAACTACCTACACGTGGCATCATGCTGAAGAGCATATTATTGAATTTAATTGCCACCACGGTCCAACTTAGGTCCTGACAAGAACAAAAACTCTAAGCCAGTCCTCTGCATAAAAATAAACAGCTAAAGGATCACAGAGCAAAGAAACTGTGGGATCCTTGTAACCAGTATTTCGTAGTTGTTAAAGCTTTATCTGTGGTTTTATAGCACTTGGAAACAGGACAGGCTTTGACTCCAGGAGGGAGAAGAGGAGGGAGAGAAAATTAAAAGGTGGGGGTTAGAGAACAGGGCATTAGAGCACTTCACAACGACCCCAAATGATCGCTAGCTCGGCCCCCACAGCCCCGCAAGGGTGCCAACATCTGAACAACAGGGACCAGCGTGCAAGGGTGGGCTCTGCTCTTCCACCATGCTGCTTACTTTGCCATTGCCCGCCAAGGGTTCTGTGCCCCTGTCATTTTCTCCAGCCCACTTCCCTTCCTCTTTTCTGTTCAACTCCTACAGATTCCTTAAGCACCAGCTCAGGTCCTGCCTCTTTGCCCGAACTCCTATCGTATGGTCTAATAATATCTGTTTCTAGTATTTTTCTCTTCCTGCAGATCTTGAGCTCCTAAAGGATATGGGCAGAGACCATGCCTCCTTATTCACCTTCAATCCAATGTGACCTCTCCCCTCTAAGTCCAATGTGACTCTCTCCTCTCGAAGGAACAGAGAAGGCATTTAGTGATGACAATGATGATGATGACGACGATAATGGCATTTAGTATGTGTTGCCTTCCTTCCACGTGCCAAGCACTGTGATAGGAGCTTTACATCTGATATAATCTGCTTTTGTGAGGGATGCATTCCTAAAAACGAATGTTTGAAAGTTTAGAGTTTCAGATTTTGGGGGCTGGAGGAAATAGTTTTACTTCCAAAATGTTACACAATTATCATAAAGGCCACCAGCACTCCTAAAATGAAAAACACAAATAATACCAAGCGTTGGTGAGGATGGGGAGCAATGAGAACCCTTAAACAATGCTGGTAGGAGGAAACAGGGAAAACCATACTGGAAAACTCCTGGGTTAATATCTACTAAAAGTGGACACGTGCACACTCTATGACCCAGCAACACACCCATGAGAAAACATCCTTACCAAAAGCCACATACAACAACATTCACAGTGGCACTATTGTAATCGCCCTACAATGGAAGCTAGCTTCATGTCCCTCACCAGTAGAATGAAAAATGAAATGTGGTATAGTCACAAAGTGGAGTATCAGGCAACCATGGGAATGAATGGTCTAGTTACACAGGTCTGCTTGGTTTATAAAATGTGATCTGTATGCTGAGGCTATATGCCTTTTTGGGTATTTATTATTTTTTAACTTCAATAAAGAGTTTTAAAAAGAAATGATAAAAGCACAAACACCTGCCCTATGAATGAGCAGTGTCAGCAGATGGAGGCTTCGCCGTCCCCTGTCCCAAGGCTTGCACAGGCTGGCTGGGGTCACAGCAGGGGCCTACCGTCCCTGGACTAGAGAGGACTGAATCTGCCACAGAAAAGTGGGTGCAGAGGTATGACTCTACCATGTGCAACAGCTCTGGCTGCAACCAGCTGACCACACAGAGATGGAACACCAGTGGACCACCACCTGAATTGTAGCTAACCATTACAATGTTACTCTCACTGGAAACAGTGATTAGTTTCCGTGACAGAGAAACAGGTCTGCAGGACTTAAGCAGTGGAAGTCAAATAATTAGTGGTGGACTCTGGATTGAAAAAAATCTCAGCTAAGGCCAAAGCACCTTTTCCTTCTAGCAGGCTATGATGCCTCTCTTCCTTACCCCTTGTGTTTGCAGTTTGCAAATTACCTTCTATGAAATACCTCGGTTGATTTTCACAGTAACCCGGGGAAGAAGGCACTGCTACTGCCCACTAGGATGCAGAAACCCCAAGAACAAAAGGCTTAACAGACTTCCCTGGGCTAATTAAGTGACACAGCTAACAGAATCTTTCATCTCCCTATCTCCTTCTCCATCACGTGGTCTTCCAGTGGCTGTGCTGTTGGCTACAGCTGGCTGCTGAAGGAGGGAACTTCTGACCATTGTCCTTGGCTTTGAGGAGAATGAGGAATTAAATTATGTAATCCTTGCCTTCCTTCCCTAAGGTGACCCTTCACAACATCTGCTCAGAATTCACAAAAAGCATGAGCCAGGAGCCAGGGAGGGGAATGTGGAAATGATGTAACTTAGTTCCTTGCCCTCCAGGAGTTCCTAGTCTAATGGGCATCCCCATTTGCAGTTAAGTGTGCTATTACAACACAGTAAGAAAACTGCCCTGACCAGGTTAATGCGAAATATAGGAGGTGCAGCAAAGGATAAACCCATGTCTGCATCTGATAACGGGGAGGGGGGCAGGGAGAGGAAGCTCTAAGCTGAGATCACAAGGAGGTGGACCGTCATGGGTGCCTGGGAGAGTAGGAAATATGATTTTGACAGAAGTAGCAAGCGTAAAGGCACAGGAGACATGGGAGAAGTTAGGTATTAGAGAAACTATAAATAATTCTATTGTTATCCCATTCTTCATCTAGCATGCCCCTGTACAGACAGCACATTTTACAGGTAAGTCACAAGGTGGAAACAAACTAAGACACAGATGGTTTAAATATAGTCTTAAGGGAGTGCCTGGGTCATAAGGCAGGAAACTAGGACTTTCCCACAATGTCAGCCACTGACTACACAGGACTTCAGTAAATACGCCTGTTATCCTATTTTACCCATCAAAAACAGCATAAAAACTTCCTACCTCCCAGGGAGTGTTTCAAACATTAACTGCCTGAAAATGCAGTAGAGCTTTGAAAACAGAAGTTGTTTTTCATATATGTACACCAAGTATATTAAATATATATATGTATTAAATATATAAATGTATACACACTTTCATATGCACATACCAAGTATATTAAATATTCATATAATATATGTTAAGTACATGATGATCCTCAAGTGACTTTTTTTTTTTTAAGATTTTATTCCTTTATTTGACAGAGAGAGATCACAAGTAGGCAGAGAGGCAGGCAGAGAGAGAGGAGGAAGCAGGCTCCCTGCTGAGCAGACAGGCCAGATCCCAGGTCCCTGAGATCATGACCTGAGCTGAAGGCAGAGGCTTTAACCCTCTGAGCCACCCAGGCCCCCTCAAGTGACTTTCTAATGTGAAAGTCAAGTCAATGAGAGATCGGTCCCTAACTTCCATACCTTAAGATTTTGATGTCTTTAGTGAATCGGGACTCAAAATGGATATAATAACCATGTACATGGTTTTCTTTCTTTCTTTCTTCCTTTCCTTTCCTTTCCCTCCCTCCCTCCCTCCCTCCCTCTCTCTCTCTCCCTCTCTCCCTTTTTCTTTCTTTCTTTCTTTTTCTTTCTTTCTTTCTTTCTTTCTTTCTTTCTTTCTTTCTTTCTTTCTTTCTTTCTTTCCTTCTTTCTTTCTCTCTTTCAGAAAGGCACATTTAGTCAGGATTAATTACATACATTCTTTGGGTTCTCCTTTATACTATGTCTGTTGCAAAGGACTTAAAGAATTACATTATAAGCATGAGGATTTCACATTCCAAGTCCTCTCTTGTTTGTGGGACATATGAAAATCAGCTTAACATTCCCATAAGGACACATTTCTGATGGAAATTGAGAAAGTTTTCTGTACTAGAACTGAAAGAGGAAAATTAATGGTCTTTGGTTAAACAATGATGAATCAGAAAAGAACACACTGATTCTAAATTCTTTTATAATATATGATTCTATTTTCTTATCTGAAAGCATGACCAATAATAAAGGACTAAACCAATAACTGATAGCCAGGTTCAAAAACCAGAAGTTATAATGGTTGGGACAACCCTGTGAATATACTAAAAAATGCTAAGAAGTACACTTAACTGGGTGAATTGCATGGTATATGAATTATTCCTCAGTAAGTCATTAAAATTTAGAAGCCAGACTTCGATCTTTATTTTACTGCCTAAACTGCCTTTTAACAGAAACAGGATAGTGAAAGTAGGTAGCCTAATTGTAGTCATGCTACACTGCATTCTAGGGTCAAATATGTTCTAAAATGATTGCTATGTTATTATGATTACATTGAACTGGTTCTAAAGAAAAATCTTTAGCACTTATCCCCTCTGAGCATCCTTGTCTCATCTATTAAAGCTTAATAATTAAAAAAAAAAGCTTAATAATAATACTGGCATGTATTGAGAGCAATTCAGTTTAGGGGTTGATACAAAGTAAGCCCCAAAGAAGTTTGCTAAATCTGAATGCAGAAAAAGAATCACTGTGGAGAAAAGCAAGCCCATCTTAATTAGTCTTTAACTGAAGAGGGTTAGGCCAATTTCTTGAATTTTGAATTAGCATGTAGCATTACGCACACAGAAAGTAATCTCGAAATAAATGACAGTAAAACTTTGGTTTCAGCTTCATTTCTTTCAAAAACATTTCAATTAAAATTACTTATTTTTTTTTTTAAAGATTTTATTTATTTGACAGAGAGAAACACACCCAGAGGGGGAACACAAGCAGGGGGAATGAGAGGGAGAAGCAGGCCTCCTGCTGAGCAGGCAGCCCGATGCGGGGCTCAATCCCGGGTCTCCGGGATCATGACCTGAGCTGAGGGCAGTTGCTTAACCAACTGAGCCACCCAGGTGCCCCAAAATTACTTATTTTTTTAAAATGTTATTTTTAGGGGCGCCTGGGTGGCTCAGTTGGTTAAGCCGCTGCCTTCGGCTCAGGTCATGATCCCGGAGACCCGGGATCAAGTCCCACATCGGGCTCCCTGCTCGGCGGGAAGCCTGCTTCTCCCTCTCTCACTCCCCCTGCTTGTGTTCCCTCTCTCGCTGTGTTTCTCTCTGTCAAATAAATAAAATCTTTAAAAAAAAATAAAAAAAAAATAAAATGTTATTTTTAAGTCATCTCTACACCCAACACAGGGCTCAAACGTACAACCCTGAGACTAAGAGTCACACGCTCCACCGACTGAACCAGCCAGGTGCCCCACAGTGAAAATTACTTCTCACAAAATTACTTCTCAGGTGGCAAAGTTTGATGCCAAAGAGACCTGGATTCAAATCTTGTTTTTTGCTCAAGTTTTTTAGCAATGTAAACGGGAACTTAGGATTCGTTGGAAAACTTACGTTAATGGGATTATTATTAGCATACAGCAAAATCCCAGCATCAAAACAGAAAAATGTGGCCACCTAATTTAAAACTTTATAAAAATTAATCCCATCTGCACAAGGAAACCTTTAATAAAGAGGAAGACAAATGGCTCTGAAGTGTTATTTAATGAAAAGAGTTTAGCATATAAAATAGCGAAAAGATTGATTAGTCCATGTAATATATATATTTTTCACATAGGTATGAGTTCCCTACCCAATCAAATACCAATTTTCACTTTCTTTCTACTGTGTTCTGTGAAAAACCAGCCAGTCTTCTTGGCTTAACATTAATGGGAGAACACCTGAGACTAGTGAGGATCAAATTCCCAAATCCTTCAGTGAAATAAGACAAAGCAGAACAAGTTAAAGTTCATAAAGAGGTAATGAGCTATATCATCACTACCAGTAACCTTCATCAACATTCGTGTACATGTAAACAAATGTATGCACACATGGGTGCAGGAGTACACACTCATGCTACACCCAACTCGGACATGAAAAACTCCTATGACTAAAGAAAATAAATGCTTAGGATGTAAAACGAGGGAGAAAAAGTGCTTCCCTTTTTTCAAACAGAGCTCTGTATGGTATTATGTAAGTATTAACTATTATAAATGTTATGTTATTAATACATATTGTTATGGATATTATAATTATGCAAGATACTTTAGCTGATATAATTCCATATACAAATACAACAACTCACTTTCAGTGTTACTCCTTCTTAAAAGATTATAAGAAATTTTATTTATTTTTTTTAATGAGGGGGAAAGGGCAGACGGAGAGGGAGAGAATCTTCAGCAGGCTCTTCGCCCGGTGTGAAGCCCAAAGTGGGGCTTAATCTCACGACCCTGAGATCATGACCTGAGCTGAAATCAAGAGTTGGACACTCAACCAACTGAGCTGCCCAGGTGCCCTGAAATTTACTTTTAAAAGTCATTTTCTATTTTTAGTAAATAGAATTTTATTTCTATTTTCTCAGTTGGTAGAGCACAGGACTCTTGATCTTGGGGTTATAAGTTCAAGCCCCATTTTGGGTGTAAAGCTTAAAAATAAAATTAAAAAAAATAATTTTCTTCTGACACTATTTTAGTCTAGATATCTCAAAATAACTGAAAAAAGTATTTAAGGATGCATCCCTTGATTTTACAAACTACTGGGCTATCGAAAACCTACTAAAATCAGATTTTATAGGGCAAAACTCACCCATTTTGCTAACTCTAAAAGCTTTTCTTTCTTTTAGTGAGGGGGAGGGCAGAGAGAATCTTAAGGGGGCTCCACGCCCAACACAGGGCTTGATCTCAGGATCCTGAGGTCACAGCCAAAATCAAGACCTAGACTTTTAACTGAACCACCCAGGTACCCTTCCCAAAAGCTTTTTATAAATCCATCTAACATCTGAAAAAAGAGCACTTGAGATAATTCGAAACTTGTGAACTACAAAAACAACTTTACACAAAGTATATTTTAGTACCTATTTAGAGTTTCTCTCTGGTGTACTGCTATTTACAGAGAAAATGCACTCCAAAGCTAAGGAATAGAACTCTCAATACATTTTAGAAGATCTAAGGCAAAATACCTTAGGAATTAACAAAAATGTTTTAATACATTTTTGTTAATTTTGTGTATTTTCTTGCCTTCTCTTCTAGCTCTTAATTCTAAAAATCAAGGCCCATGTTTGAAAGCTAGAACATGAGATCTTATTTATGGAACAAAAGAACCTCTAAATCCATGGCTTTCACGTTTCATTTTGTGCAAACATCAGAGTTTCTTTCACAAATCATCACGAGCATTGCCTGGACCAGGAACTCAGGCCAAGAGGACCTCACACACCTTCTTCAGTACCTGCCAGCACTTAGCGTACCTTCTACTAGAAACTACATCATTTACAGAGTACCTATGTGCTAGACACACGTGCTGGGGATAAAAATGAAATAATAATAAGAAAAATTAGTAGCTGTCCTTACTGAAAAAGCAGCCTAGAGGAAACACAAACAGAGAAAGAGGTATGGTGCTGGTGTGACCAGCCCTGAAAAAGAGCTGACAGCTAATGGGCCTTAATAAAGGCTCCAGAGAAAGCCATCAGAGTGAAGTGTTGGGTCAAACCTTTGTTTTTAAAGATATCTATATCTGTATCCATAGCCATAATCTATCTATCTATCTATCTATCTATCTATCTATCTATCTATCTATCTAATCATCTATCTATCTATCTATCTGACAGACAGAATTTATTTATTTATTTATTTATTTTTTATTTATTTTTAAAGATTTTATTTATTTATTTGACAGAGAGAAACACAGTTAGAGAGGGAACACAAGCAGGGGAAGTGAGAGAGGGAGAAGCAGGCCTCCCGCCGAGCAGGAAGCCCAATGCGGGGCTCCATCCCGGGTCTCCGGGATCATGACCTGAGCCGAAGGCAGTCGCTCCACCAACTGAGCCACTCAGGCACCCCTGGGTCAAACCTTCTAATCCTAACTTCATCCAGGCTGTGAGGCGGCCAGTAGAATTGCTAAGGGTAGTTTGGTTTGCATTTCTAAATTCTTCCCACTGTAAGACGGGAAGACCAAAACTGACCATTTTCTTTTTAAGTTTACTCGCCTTTAATATTGCTTCTCTAGAGTATGACTGGCACATGCCTGAGACTGGACAAAGGGAAGTGAACCAGAATGGAGATCCCTGACCCTCTAAGGACCTTTCCATGGTCCCAGGACCTTATTTATGGAACAAAAGAACCTGGCCCTATTCTATTCCAGTTGCCTTTGGGACAGAAAGCCCTTCTCATCACAAACCCATGGGTATCTGCTCTGCATATAGACAGCTGGGAGCCTACCAGTCCTATTCCTGATTTAGTCCAGGTTGTTAGAAAGCACCTGAGTACCTTGCGTGGTGCTCATCTTACTAACCCTGAGAAAACTTCTCAAAGTTAGTAAAAGATACTCAGATAGGGCTGTATCATAACCTGGACATGTAGTTCATGTTAAAAAGGCTACATGATGGTTCATTACAACAGCCCAGCCATCAGGACCAGACATGAACACAGAGTTAGATGACGGATGCTCATGATTCTTGCTCAACTGGGAGTTCCATCTGTCTGTCTGTCTGTTTCCTTCTCTCCCTCCACCTGGGTTTGAATTCTTAGCCTAAAGGAGAAGAGTTTCTTTTATCTGCGTGTACCAAGAGCACGACACGGAAAAAAAACAAAAAACCAAACCAAACCATAATGAAACGTAATAAAAGATCAGATCAGAACGAATCCTGGTGACCTACAACAGCATTCTAGGAGCAATTGTAGAAGGCACTGAGTCTGTGAGCCAAACACGGTCGCTGTTCATTACAGGGACATATGAGGTCACTGTTAATTGTGCCAAAGTTTAAAATGATCGGCTCTGACAAGAATTCTTCAATGTCCAGATGGATAGTACCATACAGATCTTTTTAACAGGTTACTCTGGAGGTGACTCATATTGCTAGACCATCTGCATGCAGTTTGGCTTCCAAGTCAACATTCTACAGGAAAACAAAAAGACGAAGTAAGTTTGGGCACACCCTCACCAGGAGATAAGACCAAGGTCTGATTTTCTTGACGGCAGGTAGGTGATAAGCCAGTGCGAACTCTGGAACACAGGCAAAAGAGCCGAATTTTATTAGCACACAGCCAGGTTATATAAAAAGACCAAGCTGGATGAAGCTCGAGAGAGGCAGACCCCGGGACACAAGGAAATGCCAGACCCTCAGACTTTCCTTCTCCTTGTCCTCATGGCGTTTTCTGCCCTTCTACACACATACTGGATGCCAAGGTTCTTACCGCCTGTGTGTGTGTGTGCAGGTTGCTGGCGTCCATAAACACTTAAATCAGAATACCGTATCAAAGTGTGGAGTAAGTACCCAGAGCATGTGGTAAGTGCCTGATGAAAGCTGCTGTCATTATTCACTGTGTTGTATAAGGAGTTTTTATAAAGAACGCTATAAAAATTCTTTACTACCAGATATGAAGAGAGGAGTTTGCCTTTCATGATGTACTGATATAAGAGCAACGGAATCTGGGTGTTCTCCACTTAGCTGTAGCTTCCAAGAAAGTCAGCTAAATTTTATACAGGCATTATAAGCATTAACCCTTAGCCGGAATCTTTGTTTACTTATTCACTCCCTCATCCCTCCCTCCACGGAATGTGTCTGTGTACTCAAGTGTTAACATGATGCAAATTCCTGGAGTAATTCTGGTGAGCAAAATCAGACATATTTCCTTTCTCACAGAGTGCACAGTCTAGGAGAGAGAACTACTCATGACTGAAGAGATATAAAATGGTCAACCGAGAAGAGCTACCAAGAAGAGGACCACTCAGGGGCAGATTAACTTTGTAGGGAGAGAAGGGTACGCTTCAGGACCCCTGGCTGTCACAGGACCCTTTCAAGGCTCTGCACCTTCTTTTTATGTCTCCAACTTCGTGTTCTCCTAAAAGAGAGCTCCCCTGTGTCAGGATTCCAGAAGATCTTGACCTTTCCCTGTTTGCACAAATCTTTTAGGGCAGATAACAGGGGCTTTTCCTCCCTCAGGGAAGTCCGGACTGGGGCAGGGTGTGGAGAAAGAGTACAGAGTGGTTGGGCCAGAAGGTCCAAAGGCCACACACTGTACAGAGATAAGGAGGAAAGAACATCTGAGAACTGAAGGGTCTGCAGCCTGGAGCTCAGGGAAGGAGAACATGAGGTGTAAGAGGATGTGATCCTGTGAGCCATTTGGAAGTTTCTGTCGTCAAACATAGAACTAAGGGCGGCAGGGAGCCACCAACGTGTCTGGAGCTTGAGATGGGAGGCGGGAGGTAGGTGACAAGTGTAGCTCTGTCTTCTCCAAGATCACTGTGAGCTGGGTAGACAGGCTAGTGAGGGAAGATGGGAGATTAGGAAAGGAGGTACTGGTACTCTGGGCAAGCGATGAAGGTGAAGACTGGGCTCTGGGTGGAGAAGGGAGGCAGCAGGTAACACAGACGACTTTGGAGCTAACAGGCCCCAAGAACTAACAACCAGACTTAATGGATAGGATGAGGAAGGCGAAGTACAGAAAGGTGTCAAGGGATGACCCCCAGATTTCCTTTAATTCTCTACTTCATTGTTCTGTATCCCTGTTCTATCTCTCCTTATGTCCATTTACAGGATTTCACTTTTTTCTTAAGCCCTTCAAATCCTTCCCCGACACCAGCACACATATCTTCCAGAATCTTTTATTCCTCCCCCCTCAGACCCTTTTAAAAAGCAAGCAGATTATATATTATAAGTGAAAAGAAACATAAGTCCTCCCATGGTAGGGCAGGGAATCTATAAGCTTAAGATAGTTTGAAAAATAGGACTTTAGTGTTATCAACACAGATGATGGATAACTATCTTTTTATGGCAATTCTGGGGTGAAGCACAATTTTAAAACCAAAACCAGTTCTGCTTTCACCTATATTTAGAGAATGCATACATATAATGCATCGCACTATACAACATTATATGCAATATAATCAAAAGAAAGCCAGCATATAACACTGTAAGAATCCTACATATAGTCAAAACCTGTGATTTTTCATGCTAATAAAACCTGGTTTCTGAAATAAACTAAAATGGAAACTAATGAAAAAGCAAACACGTATCTTCATTAGATCTTTCAGGAGGAAACAGGGAAAGGCAGCATGGTTTGTTTTTTCCTATGTTTTCTTTAGATTAATGTTAAAATGAGTTTATATTTTACAGGTATTTAATAGCCAAGCAGTGGGGGGCATTGAAGACAGGGCAAAGATATAAGGGTAAGAGTATGAGAACACAATGAAATACTTTAAACCTACATAAAAATAATACAAAAATGGCAAAATTTATGCACAAATAATCTAGAGTCCCCTTTTACTGAATAATTTAAAACAGAATTTCAATTCTTACACTGAAGTATTACATTCAATTACATTCAATTCTTTCATTGATAGCATAATGGATAAGATTGTGGCTTAAAGGGGCTCCTGGGTGGCTCAGTTGGTTAAGCGACTGCCTTTGGCTCAGGTCATGATCCCAGAGACCCGGGATCGAGTCCCACATCGGGCTCCCTGCTCGGCAGGAAGCCTGCTTCTCTCACTCCCCCTGCTTGTGTTCCCTCTCTGGCAAATAAATAAAATATTAAAAAAAAAAAAAAAAGAATGTGGCTTAAGGAGTCAGCCTACCTGAGTTTTATCCCATCTCTACCTCTTACCACTTCATCTGGATAATGGACGCACAATTACTATCTCACACCCCTAGCTTTGTAAACTTGGGCTTTCATTTTCCTCATCCATGAAGCAGGGATAAAATACCACTGTAACAAGATACATAAGATATCCAGTATAATGCTGAACACACAGTAGGCATGCTCCCTGAATGTCCCCACACCAAACACTCTCCACAACTGGCTTGAGATTTCCAGAAAAAATTAAGGAAGGCAGGAGCCCCTAAAGAAAACCCTGAAGAAGGGCACCTGGGTGGCTCAGTGGGTTAAAAACTCTGCCTTCGGCTCAGGTCATGATCTCAGGGTCCTGGGATTGAGGCCCACATCCGGCTTTCTGCTTGGCAGGGAACCTGTTCCCCCCCTCCCTACTTGTGATCTCTCTCTCTGTCAAATAAATAAAATCTTTAAAAAGCAAACAAACAAACAAAAACAACAACAAAAAAGAAAACCCTGAAGGAGGTGGTGGCAACAGAGAGAAAAAAGGACCATCAAGGATCTGGGGGAAGGAGAGGGGAACAATGAAGAAAAAAGAGAACACAAAAAAACCCAAAACAACAAGATGAGAAGGAGGGGACTTCAAAATAATAAAGGTATAAGTCAAATACCACGAAGAGGCAAAACAATCAAAACTCTTAAAAACTGTTAATGACATTTGACAAAATAATCTCTATTAGAGTGGAATTTATTTTTGACATTAAAAACCATCTGAGGTTTAACAAAAAATTCTCCCAAAGCGTCAGCCTTCTAAAATAACACGATGCCTCATTTTAGAATTATTGATAAAATGGTAAGGTTGGCTGAATATCACCTTTGTTCTATTTCAAAGAATTTGATAAAAGAAAGGATTGTTTTATTCACAATTTACTTCTTGCCCCTCGTGTTTAACATCTATTTGCATAGCCCTTGCGAAAACTATGTACCATCTCTAGAAAAGCGGGTCTGATAGGATATTTAACTGGAAGCCCATCACCAGCTAAGGTGTGCAAGGAGTTAATGGTATCTTCCCTCTTCCCAAATTGTGATGAATTAGTGAAGTTTTAATAGAGAGCCACAATTATGATGATAAAATTTATAACATTTCTCCTGGTTATAAAGTATTAGTGGAGCTATAAAACTAAGGCACAACCGAATAGCCCATGGTTTGTAAAAACTCCTGAAACTTTTTGTACTGGGAAGGTATAATGACCTTACCAAATGCACATGGTTAATTTACACATAAGTAAGCATAACTGCTAATTCAGTATGCTGCTACTGATTTTAGATGAGTTGCTTCTTTGAACATTACATGAAGATCCTTAACTTAAAAAAATTGGGGGTATTTACTTTCTGACAAAGCATGACATCGATTCAACCCTGAAAAAAATGGTTCAAGATAACATTTTTGAAAAAAAAAAAGTGTTACATATGCAAGTGCCAACATATTTATTTAAGCATCTGCTATTTTAACTACAGAGATCATTAACAGTGTTCCTCAACCCATTTAATGTCACGGTCCACAGAAAAAAGGGCATTTTTACAAGCCCTTGGGCAAACTGAAGAGGGTGAGCACAATCAGGCCCTGATTTCAGCCATCTGGTACCCATCCCTGGCACAGATTGGGAATTCCACACTAAAGTATAAGATATTGGATGTAAATTAAGGTCTAACATCTTCTAAGTGATAGAATTTATCCGAGGTGTGATAATTTTTGGAATGATTAAATGTTATTTTCCTTTCTTCTTCATGAGCCAAAAACCCAGTAAAAACAGATTATAACCAAGAAACAGTTTGCTCATTTGTGTCATTTTTACATGCAACATATCAGAACTATAATAATAATGATGTGTACTGCTTTGATGGACCAGTATCATCAGGTTGATGCTGCTAACACTAAAAAGGAGGGTGGCTATTCAATCACGTATTGATTCATTGTGGAGCACTGCATTCAATGTTAAGGTATGAAGGATCTGTAGTTGAAGATAACTTATCTGGCCCATCATAGACTTCAGGAAACCTTTATTGTCATGAAGCCATCAGACTCATATCATTACATATTATCAACAAATATTTGGCTTACGTAACTCAACAGGTGCTGAGAATATGTATATAACAGAGCAAGAGATATACAGTCTGTGCCTCCCACAGTTTAAAGATCTGCCCATGCTTACTTTATGTACCATGTAAAAGATGAAGTATGAACCACTACCACCATTCTGCCCAGAATTATTTAAACAGTCCTAACACATCTTAATCTAAAATGACAACATAAGTATATGACTGTTAATGAAGTCTGTGACAGCTGAGACCAGTAATATGCAATGAAAGGGAAAACACAGTTCACCTTCTGAACCAGAAAACTTTTGAGAGTGACAAGTGCTAAATAAACAAAAGGGGAAGCCGGGATAAGGGATAACTGGGACTCTCCATGAAAAAACCAGGAGGTGTGGTCACCCTTAGAGGCCACATGAGGTAGAAATATTTGAGGCCATTATGCAAGGCTGATGTTTCAAGTCTAGATTTTTTTTTAAGGCAAAAAATCTGCAGACACATCCTATCTTTTCTTTTTCTTCTCTTTTAAAGATTTTATTTATTTGTCAGAGAAAGAGAGAGAGCAGGAGCAGGAGCAGCAGGCAGAGGGAGAAGCAGGCTCCCCACTGGGCAAGGAGCCCGATGCGGGACTCGATCCCAGGACCCTGGGCTCATGATCTGAGCTGAAGGCAGACGCTTAAACGACTGAGCCACCCAGGCATCCCTGAACACATCCTATCTTAAATATTTCACTCCATAGCATTGATTCAAAGTAGTTTATGTCTCAAGGTAGTCTTTACTAACTTACGAATGGGGACTGACCTTTTATCATGATAGTATGCTGCATGTTACAATTATTTTCTAGTAAGAAATCTAAAAATTTTTAAAAAGATGAAATAAACACAAGCCACCTAACCAGCACTTCCTACCCACCAAAATATGTGCAGAAAATGATAACAGTGTTTGCACTGTACAAAGTAGAACATCACTACAGCTGCTCATTAACTGCAGTGCCCTGCAATATGGGCTGAGAACATCTGTATTTTGGCAAACATGCATGTAATTCTGTTATTCGTGTACCACAGCACACCTCCTGAGAAACTGACCCAAATATGCAACATACTGACAGATCTTGTCTGTTATACATCGGAGAGTGAAGAATATGAGAGGGCAGGAAGAATGATGATTTCCCTTAGAAAGAGAACAGGTCAACATTACCTTTCAGAAAACGCTCTGAAGACAGAGATGAAATGCTACCGGCAGTTGTGCTAAATGGGAAAACAGTAAGGACTGATGCAAGTCTGAGGGAAAATTCCATGCTAACCATGCTCATGGGTCCGGTGTCACCAACTTTCACCACAAAGCATTAGTTGAGAACGAGAGCTACAAACTGCCCTTTATTTCTTTCTTTTCTTTCTTTTTTTTTTTTTTTAAAAGATTTTATTTATTTATTTGACAGAGAGAGAGAGAGATCACAAGTAGGCAGACAGGCAGACAGAGATAGAGGAGGAAGCAGGCTCCCTGCTGAGCAGAGAGCCCGATGTGGGCCTCGATCCCAGGACCCTGAGACCATGACTTGAGCCGAAGGCAGAGGCTTTAGCCCACTGAGCCACCCAGGCGCCCGCAAACTGCCCTTTCCATGTAGATGGAGGGCACACGTTTTTGGAAGGGGAAGGAAATAAGTAAGGGGTGTTGTATCCTATTACCAACATATGGTAACTGCTAAATCTTCCAGGGTAGGTCCAGATAGGTTAAAAAGAAAAAATGACCAATTTTCTCCCAGTTTGACTTTTCTTTTATTTCTTTTCTTTTTAATAAAGATTTTATTTATTTACTTGAGAGAGAGAAAGAGAGCCCTGGGGAAAGGGGCAAGAGGAGAGGGAGAGGAAGAAGCAGGCTCCCAGTTGAGCAGGGAGCCCAATGCGGGACTCGATCCCATTACCCTGGGATCATGACCTGAGCTGAAGGCAGACGCTTACTTGACTGAGCCACTCCGGTACCCCTCCCCAGTTTCACTTTTAATCAACATAGTTTTTTGTTCCTGTGATAAAGGCAAGTAAGCATCCTCCAGATACCATTCTCCCACCCTTTTTTGGGAGGGTGTAACAGACACCTGCTGCCATTCCTGCTCAGCTGAGCTGGGCAGAGACTGTGTCTAGCTAGAGGTACTATTTCCTAGCTGTATTTGTGACCAGGTATGGCCCTGTACTGAGCTGGGCAAATAGGATGTGAGAAGTGATTGCTCCCTTCCTGGTAAGCTCCGTAAAGAGAAGCCTACCTGCTTTGGCCTTCCTTTTTCCTGCTGGCTAGAAAATGGAGAAGCAGGTACAACCTCAGAAGCCATGTGCAAGGCATGGCAGAGCAGTCTGGCTAGCCATAGGCTGCTCACATCAGGAGTGCTGTAAGAGAAGGAAACGCCCCTGGAAGCCATTCTATTCACAGCAGTGTAGCTGGTACCCAAACTAACAAAATTCTGAACTACTCAAAACACCTCTTAAATACAAAGATCCAGAAATAGAAAGATTTAGATAGACTCATTTGTGAGTACTTCTTTGTGGTTTCCAGGAACACCAAAGAGTGGAGGCTTTTCCAAGAGGAAGGCTCAGGGAGGGCACGAAATTGTCAGATCCAAGTCAGAAAAAGGGCAGTAAGGAACTCCTGAAGGGTTTGAATGGGGAGAGATCAGCACTCCGATTTAGGAAGAATGCTATCCGGAGTATGGAAGTGGGACTGGAGGTAGGAAAGGCTGGAGGAGGGGAAGTGAGTGTGAAAGTTGTACTAATCAAAGTGACTTCAGGTAGATTCAGTTTTTCAGCCTGAATAGCTAGGACCTGTGTGTAATACATTTCACAGAGATTACTAAGAATCACTTGACCTAAATCTCGGGGGAAGGATCCAAGATGGAATTATTCATTTGTGATTAATCAGTATATAGAAGATGAGAGTACCCAAGGGGAGTACATATGGACAGAAAGGTCGGGAATCCTGGGGCTCTCTACCATTTAGGGAACAAGTGGGGGAAAAGGAGTCAGTGAAGGAGCAGGGGCGGTCAGAGAAAGAAGTGGAGAACTGTGTTCTGGAAGCCAGAGGAGGGAGCAAGTCAAAGAGGTTAAGGAGTAAAGAGTGACTGCTGGGACTGGCAGTTGAGGGTCACTCAAGACCTCTGCGTAAGCACTGCTCACAAAGCAGTTTGGTTCACTGAGGGTGAGGAGTAAGAAGGAAAGGGAATGTCTGCTTTTTGAATGTCGGCTGGGGAGAAAAACTGCTGGGACAACAGCAAGAAGGGGAAACAGGTTCGATGGAAGGGTTTACTTTTTAGGATAGGAAAGGAGCAGGGAGTTAGAAGTTAAAAAGAACAGGGTGAGAAGGTACAGAGATGTTTTTTATACGGCTGTGTGTTATTTGGAACATCAAGTTAAAACAGATGCAGTAAACACATTTCTACAAGGAGCTCTAGTTCAAATACGTAGCATGCTGTTATGACCAAATAAAGATATCAAGATTAAAGAATTTATAATTCCACAGAAATTCTTAAACAGAGTTTGAACATACATTGTTTGCTTTCCTCTCCAGTAAGTTGGTAAACATTAACCTTGCTATCCACCATATTACTTCTCGAGTTGTAAAACTTTAAAGATTCCTTTCTGGGGAAAGTCGAAAGAGAGGGAAAAAAAGGTGACTTGCAAAAAAAAAAAAAAAAGAAAGAAAGAAAGAAAGAAAAGACAGAAAACAGCACAGGGACATGCGAGTGAGTAGCCGTGTGGACGTTCAAGTTATCTATAAACAGTGTCGGGCGCTCCCACTCACTGAAACTCCTGCTAAGGTCAAGCGATTCAAGGAACTCAAGTCAGACTACACTGCAAGGAAGAAGGTGTTTAAAGAAATATTTATTATTCCTAAGGAGAGTGTCAGTGACCTAAATCAGCTCAATTTACTTCTTATTTCCTTGGCCGCAGTATGGAGGGGAAGATGGGGTAAGGAGGAGGTAGGGCATGCTGCTGGCGTCTGGGAGTGACAAGCCTGGCCATGAGACAGCATCACAGGACACGGGGACCACTGCACATACACAGGGGACAGGAAGAAAACTGCCCCGATACAGAATCAATCAACACACACAGGAGTTCATGAAATTGTTATACCTCCCCTCCCCTACCCCCCGTACCCCAGCAGTGGCCTTCCTGTTCTAGTTTTTATTTTTTTTAAAGGTTTTATTTATTTAAATGACAGAGAGAAACACAGCTAGAGAGGGGACACAAGCAGGAGGAGTGAGAAAGGGAGAAGCAGGCTTCCCACCAAGCAGGGAGCCCAATAAGGGGCTCAATCCTGGGACTCCAGGACCGTGACCTGAGGCAGAGGCAGATGCTTAAGGACTGAGCCACCCAGGCGCCCCTTATTCTAGTTTTATGGAGAGAAAAACTGAGGTTTAGAAAGTTTACAATGACCAAGATCATGCAGCTAAAATGCAGCAGACCTGGATTCAAACTCAGATCTGACTGACCCCTACACCAAGCCCAGACCTGTGCCCCTTGAAGCTTGTTTTAGAGATTAGCTCTAAGTCAATCAAAATTTCCCCCCAGGGGCTCCTGGGTGGCTAAAGTCATGACCTCAGGGTCTTGGGATTGAGCCCCGCGTCAGGCTTCCTGCTCAGTGGGGAGCCTGCTTCTCCCTCTGCCTGCAGGTCCCCCTGCATGTGCTCTCTCTTGCTCTCTCAAATAAATAAAATCTTTTAAAAAAAAATGTTCCCCCAAATTTATGCGTTATTAGAAGAAATGCTTAAGTAAAGGAGACACAACTCCAGTGTTCCAAGGCTGCCTCAGGACACAAGAAGCAAAGTCTGAAAAGTGAAATGACAATTTACAACCTGACTGCCATTTAATAACAGGATCGCCTCACGTCTTTATCATCATCTCAGCTTTTAAAGCCACTGGCGAGGATTCTGCGTAATCTCAGCCTTACAAACTGCTAGGAGACAGAGAAATGGTGTCAGCTTCATTCTGTAGCCAAGAAACTGCTGCAGCAGGCAGTGGCCAGCTGAGATTGGAAGTGGGGAGCTCTGAAACCGTCAAGGGGCATACTTATGTCCTAGGACAGGCTCCGACACGGGTGACGCTCTCAAAATTTTACGTATCTTCAGGAGGAGTGGTTAATGATGTCAGACCAAATGGTCTTTGCAAGCCCTTCTTGTAAAGCAGCTTATGAAGCTTTCCTTTTTTTTTTTTTTTAAAAAGATTTTATTTATTTATTTGACAGAGAGAAACACAGCCAGAGAGGGAACACAAGCAGGGGGAGTGAGAGAGGGAGAAGCAGGCTTCCTGCATAGCAGGGAGCCTGATGTGGAGCCCGAACCCGGGTCTCCGGGATCGTGACCTGAGCTGAAGGAAGTCGCTTAACCAACTGAGCCACCCAGGCATCCCTACCTATTACTTTTAATTCAATGATAACACCATCAAAGCCAGCAAGTGACATCCTAATAATCTATACCTAGATTGAGTACTTTCCATAAACTATGATGCGTGAGAAAGTAATGCGTTTCTCAGATAACTTGGGTCTTTATTCACTAATAACACAATTACTAGGAGAAGAAAAACCAGACCCAAACTGCACAAGCATACCCGAGAGATGGTAATACCGCTGATACAAATTACAGGCCTCCTCTGAATCAGACACGGTCCTCAATCTCACAGAGGGCTTCCTGCCCAGTAAAATCTGCCTTCATTGGTTTTCTTTCTGCTGTTGCTGTTGAAAAACAGAGAGTGTGAGCCAGCCCAGGCAGCATCATGGGATTTTCAGACACACACACACACACACACACTTTAAAGCCCAAGTGAGTACATCTAGTTTTTAAGGAAATACTAATAACAAGGAACAGGTTGAGGGTATTTTCCACTGGTTTAAAAATAAAGCATTCTACCCTTAAAAAAGAATCTTAGAATTATAGAAGCAGGAAGCAGCAGCTGGATTTATCATCCTTCATTTCCTCTGAGAGTCGGAGTAAGGAACTCCCCATCGAGACAAAAGCCACAAAGGGGCAGCCTCCACCCACCTGCACTCACAGCCGCATGCTGGGGCTGCTTGTCAGAACTCTGGTTGGCCACTTCAAACTCAAACTGCTCACTTTACCTTCGACAGCTTTCCATGGGCCCTACATTTCGACGAGACGAAAAATCTAACCAGAAATGGAAACACACATCCGTCAAGTCCCCAGGGCTAGAAGAGCCCAGCTTCCCCCTTTTCCCACAGGTCTCTCTCCTGGGTCCACTGCGCGGAGGCCTCTGCAGCCTAGTTCTGGTGGCCTGTGTTGGAGAGGGCAGGAGAGCGGGGCTCAGCTTCCCTCAGCCCCGTGGGACTGTGGCCGATGTTCTCTCCTGGGTGAAACGCCAACAAGGCCACCCAATTTCACAGGATTGTCATGGGTGGTCCATAGGATGATGAGTGCCCAAATAAATACCTTGCAAATCACACATAACTCGCAACACCCAGAGTAACAGCCACATACATCCTCTTAGGAGGGATTTTACCAGTTCCAAAGCTTTCACAAACAGTATCTTTTTTTTTTTTTTTTTTTTAAGATTTTATTTATTTGGCAGAGAGAAACGAAGCCAGAGAGGGTACACAAGCAGGGGGAGTGAGAGAGGGAGAAGCAGGCTTCCCGCCGAGCAGGGAGCCCGATGTAGGACTCGATCCTGGGTCTCCGGGATCATGACCTGAGCCGAAGGCAGTCGCTTAACCAACTGAGCAACACAGGTGCCCCAAACAGTATCTTTTTGTTCAATCCTCAAAATGGCGCCATGGCTCGGGGGGACAGTTATTAGTATGGTTTTAAAGTGAGCTAGTCTGCAAGGGCATACTAGGAAAACTGCATCTTAACTCCTTAGCAGCATCCAAATCGTCTGAACACATTTCTGGCAGTACATGAGAGATAAGTACTAAGGCTGGGAGTTCCAAAAGCCATTCACATTTCAGGTCTGCTGTTCTGGGCAAGTCCCTCAACCTCTCCGGCAACATGATTCATCCATCTGTCACCAGGCTGGTGGGAGACAAAAATAAAAGGAGACCTGATTCCAGCTCTTGAAGAACTCACTTGGAGGCAAGGGTGGAGGATGGAAAGAAGTGACATATAAGTGGATGAATTATAAAATGGTATTTACTTAAAATATGGAGTTGAACAAAGTGTCATGGGATCACAAAGCAGGAAATGACTAACTTTAGGGGACTCATGGAAGAATTCCTCTCATTTGTAAAGTGGGAAAAGAAAGACTGTGCTTTTCTCTGTATCTCTTTTGGGGCTAAAGCTCTCAGAAACCCAGACAGCGAAAGATCACTGGCGGTACCAGTACACCAGGATTCTCTTGTACACCTGTGCATCGCCAACACATCATTTAAAAAATAACGTAGGTGTCTCAAGTGCTAGCAAAGTGTACTTCAGAAATCCCTGAGCCATAACATTTTTCAGAATATGACTCAAATAGGGGCACCTGGGTGGTTTAGTTGGTTAAGCAACTACCTTTGGGTCAGGCCATGATCCTGGAGTCCCAGGATTGAGTCCCACACTGGGCTCCCTGCTTGGCAGGGAGTCTGCTTCTCCCTCTAACCTCTCCCCTCTCATGTTCTCTCTCTCTTAAATAAATAAATAAAATCTAAAAAAAAAAAAAAAAGAATATTACGTAAATACAAATCATACTTGGAAGTTTGTGTAAGTCTATGGGAGCTGGGTCTATAGTTAGCCCTATGTGTACTAATGATGGGACTTAGATGCCAGATTATCTGGGTTACACTCTTGACTTTACTAGTTACTAGCTGTGTAACTAGCTAAGTTACTTGATCTCTTTGCGCTTTGGTGGATTCCAATGGTGGGGGGGTTGGGGGGGTGTAGTGGTAGTAACACTGTCACCTACCTCATAGGGTTGTTATGAGGATTGAAAGTACTACATATGTGTAGGTGGAGCAGTAAGGGAGTTAGCTACTGTCGTGGTTTGCAAAAGTATAATAACTGGCATTTATTCTACAGACACTCTCATATGCCTGAAAGTTTCCAATTTAGTCTTGACCCACAATTTTCATTTTTCAGAAATTTATGGAAAATTCAATTAATCAATAATGAAATGTTGGTTAGCTGCTTCAGAAATACATTCCCCCCAACTCTGCTTAAGTGAAACATCTAAGTATGATTTTAAAAACTCATTTCCAGTGACAGATTATGAAACTAACACAGGCAATACAGATTTATGGTGAAAGAGATGCTTTTGCACTTCACAAAACTGTGTGCCTTTAAAGTGACTACACCAGAGAGTTTTGGATGACATTGTGGAATTAGAGAAAAGCAGAAAATGAAAGAGGTAAGGTGCCTATATTGCCAACTTTTTTCTGTTTAGTTTTACATTTAAAACATTATTTTATAATACTTTAAAATCATAAACATTCACAGAATATTAAACATGTAAATTTAGCCACCCACTGAAAAATATAAGCACTTAAATAACAAAGTTTTTTTTCATTTTTCTCACTGAATTCACACAAACTTTCAGGAAATTACCTGGGCTGGCAACAGTATTTTATCATTATTGTATGGTAACCATCAGCTGAAATGGATTGAATGCAGATAAAATTAAACTTCTATAAATCAAACTGCCATGTTTTAATTGGCAGCATTAGCAACACTCACCAAGCCAGAAGATTCTGCATTTAATATTTAATTTTTTAAACATCATTATCTCACTGGCTCTCAACCAACATCAATACTTACTAACTCTCTTGGGGCCTGTGGTTTTCATCTTAGTCAATAATGCTTAGGTTCAGGCCTCAAAATCAATCATTAAAACCTGCTGCTACAAAAAGTGTTCACTATAACCCCAAAAGAATAAAGAGAGAGGCGGTATTTATTATACTCTTGTGTTCTGGAAAGAATGAGATACTGTCTCTCAACACAAAACAGGTTTATTTTGTGACTCTACTTAAGTCTATAAAGTATGCTTTATAACATAGCCATAGGAAATGAAGCAAAACACTTCAAACTATAATTTACTCTGAGTCAAATATGTGTTAGGCACATTTGAGGAAGGGTTTTATGAAGAGTAATTGGTACAACTTTTTGAGGCAAGCTGTGAAAAAAACAACCACCACCTAGAAATGTTAGGTAACATCTTCATAAAGTCCCAGAACTAAAAACTGATAGACTAGGGGGCGTCTGGGTGGCACAGTTGGTTGGGCATCTTACTCTTGACTTCAGCTCAGGTCATGATCTCAGGGTCCTGAGATGGAGCCCTGCACCGGGCTCAGAGCTCAGCATGGAGTCTGCTCAAGATGCTCTCTCTCTCCTTCTCTGTCCCTCCCCTCACCCACTCACTCTCACTCTCAAATGAATGAATGAATGGATAAATAAAATCTTAACTCCCTCCCAAACCCACCAAAAAACCCAAAACCAAACTGACAGACGAGGAAGCAAAACTAAACATAAACATACAAACACACTTTTTGGTAGGTTGTCCAGGTCATCATTTTAGAAACATAGAAGGAAGGCATTCAAATGTTTCTTAATGAGGGTACTAGATGAATCTGCTTAATTCTATTAATCAATGACATAAAATCAACTTAACAGTGCTTTGTGGACATATGGTCAAAAAGTTAGGAATAAACCTTACAGGAACAGAAATTTTAGGTCCCTGTAAGATTAAAAGGCCACTTTCTTAACTAACTAGTCCTTATAATCAGAATTAATTAAAAATAAAAAGTACAATGGTATTTTAATAATGTTAGGGGAAAACGGTTTAAGATAGCATTCAACAGGGATGCCTGGGTGGTTCAGTCAGTCAGGCATCTATCTGCCTTAGGCTCATCATGATCCTGGGGTCCTGGGATCAGCACAGCATCGGACTCCCTGCTAAGTAGAGAATATGCTTCTCCCTCGCCCTCTGCCACTCCTCCCTGCTTGTGCTCTCTCTCTTGCAAATAAATAAATAAAATCTTTAAGAAAAGAAGAAAGACAGCATTCAATATTCAAATAATTCAGTGCCATTTGTTAGGTTTCATGTTCCTACCAGGAGTATGCTCAGAAAATAGTTGAAGAAGACTCTTTTATCCTTTTATCTGCCTAATTATACTGTGTGACGTTCTAGTATATTTGGTTCAATGACTTAGAACTCCTAGATTACCTGAGGGCCACAAACTATTCCAATTAGCAAGTTTCCAGACAGCCCTGCCTTTTACTGTTTTGTAATAAAATATTAAAATAATGCAACTAGATTATGTACCAGGACAGCTGTTACTGTAGGCTCATACAAAAGAGAATTTAATAGTTAATCAATTCTTCTGAGACAGCTTTGTGATAAAGGTGACTCTAAAAATACCAGGTTGTTCTAGGAGAAACTATATTCAAAGTTGATCCCATTTTCCCAAAAACAGTGAATTCTTTGGGTCCTCCAAGTTCTATTTCTAGAAATGATAGCAAAGTTCTGGTAGGACTCTAGTTCTGGTACTGACTAGTATTGGATCCTAGCAAACTCTAGGTCTTAGGTTCTCCGGTGAAACAGTAAGGCTGTATTAGATAGTCTCTTCCTTCCTGACCTAAAAATTTAAGATTCAGTTCACACTTAAAATCCTTCCACAAATATATTCCTCCACAAAAGCTATCTGCCTCCCATCCTCACCCCGGGGCACAGTCAGCTGCTCAGAGTACCTGAGCCCCAACACCACTTTATTCATCACAGTAATCATTAGGATACAATTTTCTATTTACCCAACAGAGTGTAAGTTAATCCAGAGGACAAACTATGTCTTACTGATCTTTGTGTATCTGTCATATAAGTTTCTAATTGCTTGGTATACAAAAGGTATGTAACAAATATTTTTAAAAATAAAGTCTTTGAACCATGCCATCAAGCGAGGATTCATGTGGTTCCTCCTTTGTCTGGCTCTAGACCATATACTGGAGATGAACCAAAGTTCCTACCCATAAAGCATTTGCAATTTAGAAATAGAACAATCATGTCTGAAGATGATTAATAATACAAGTTCAGTACATTTTAAGACGTAAGTTTAGGTGAGTTTTGTAGAAAAAAAACATGCTCTTAGAGTTTAAGATATCTAAGACCCTTTGATGATTTAACATTTTATGACCCACCTTGCAGAGCCTTAACCATTTTCCCCCTCCTCCACTCTCCCTTTATATCATGGGTATGAATCTATGTCATTTTTAAAAAAATTTATTAATCTGAGAGAGAGTGAGAGAGAGCAGGAGGGCGGGGGAGGTTTAGAGGGAGCAGACTCCTGGCTGAACAGGGAGCCCGATGTGGGACTCGATCCCAGGATTCTGGGATCATGACCTGAGCCGAAGGCAGACAATTAATGGATGGAGCCACCCAGGTGCCCTGTCATGCTCATTTTTAATGATCCGATTGTTCTGGAGAAAAAGCAATCTTAAAGAAGTAGCAACTTATTCAGAGCTGGAAAAGACTTAGACACTTGAAGATAAGCAGAAGACAAAAAGTTTAGGAAAGATTAATAAACATTTTAAATGGGATGGTGTAAGTTAAAGCGTGAGGTTACCTCAGGCCAGGGCATGGAAAAGAAAAGAAGTAAAAATATATATTTTTTGGCCTGGAAGTGTTTAGCTTTCAAGTTACCAAACAAAATTTCATGTAGCACTTGTCAGTTCTCTGGTATTTATTTTTCTTGTTCATGCACATCCCTGGTGGTTAGCAACAAAAGGGAGTGAAGGCTGCTGGCACTGGTGCCTAGAGGCTCGGAGAAGACAGGAAGCCAGCACCTGAAGGATGGCCAAGAAGCCCTTCGGGACCCTTTGCTGGCAGCTCACAATAGTCTCTCTGCAGGAATAAATGCTGACAGGGTTGTTCGGAGGAGACTGAGTGCCCCACTCTTCTGTTTTTTCTAAAGTAACACCCAAATCGAGATGAGCTGGGGTACATATCATGAACCCAGATTCCTGGGCTCCACTAAGACCTGTCCCTTTCTTCATGAGCACCCCCATCCCCCAATCTGTGAAAGAGCCTCTGATAGGCTGAAACACAGTGAGAAGTAAAGCAAACTGCAGCCTGGGAACTGGTGCCAGCAGGGCTGGGCTGAGATGACTCAGCAGATTAGAGTCATGACCCTTTACTTCTGGACTCATTATTCTGGTTCTTATCCAGTGGCTACTACAAATGCATGGGCACGGCTTGGTCTTACTCCAGAGCCCATCTGAGAACAACATGGAACGGCCAACACAGCTCGGCACGAAACATGAGCAGCTTTTCCCGAAGAAAGCCAGCCCCGGGTCCTGCTTGACAGCCAGCTCCCTAAAGTCTGAGAACACTAATGAAAAGGTCATGGTCAACCTTAAATTCCGCAAAATTCTATTCTTTAGAATGGCACAGAAGTTGGGGAAAGTAGAAAAGAGAAGTCAAGTGGGAGGTGGGGTTCTGTCAGTGATGTGCTGCAAATCAATTTCCAAAGCTATGAACTTGATTGTGGCAATAATACTGATAATGAAAATAGTAAAATTCCTTCCAGTGACTATTTTTTTTCTCTTCTTCAGCAGCTGCAGTGCACTTGCTTCTACTGGAGCTGAGTGCTGCTACACAAGCTACTTTTTCTCCTGCTTATTCAGCCCCTGGGCTAAGTTATATACACCACCAGATGTCTGTAAGCCAATACGATTTGGATCTTTATGAAAAGGAATTAGTCCTCTCATATTATTATTATTATTATTATTATATTATTTTGTCAAATATGAATTATTCTTTTAAAGCCTGAAAGTGGTGCTTGAAAGAAGCTTCAGGTGCAGGAAGGGCTCAGAAGTAAGACGGGATGGGGGCCACATAAAATGCCCTCCGACTCCATATTTAAAGCTTTAGCTAAAGGGTGAAGAAGTGCAAAGAAGGGCACTCTCAGGTTCAATCACACTGACAGATGCCTCATCACCCTTCCTCACCAAGTGTCCCTGGTGAGCAGGGCCAGGTCTAATCTATCCTTGGAAACGCCACAGCAGGTGTCCTAAGAGGACTTTCATTTAGTCTCCTGTTTATCACCTGGACAAAATTCCCCACAGTACCAGATTTGGCCTCTCCACCTCCTTCCCCTTTGTCCCTTTGGGATCTGCCTGCCTTCAGAGACATTGCATCTGGACTCCTCTCTTGCTGGGTGGGAGGAGGCTTGACCTGCTGGCTGCCAGCTTCCGCTCTGCCCGGGAAAGAGTGCGTAGTCTATCTAATTCAAGGATGAAATTTCAGAAGGCCCACTTGGCTGCAGACCCAAAGCCACGTTCTCCAAAAAGTGTTTTCAGTAATAAAGATGGCATCTTGCTGTCCATCTGCTGGACTCCTCTATCTTTCTCAACGGCTTTTTAATTTGGGCAATGGAGAAGTGGTTATTTCTGGGTCCCCTCAAACCTCAAGAATGGGTAGGTCACCTTGCTTTGTCTATGGTATAGTTTTTAGCAACTATTTATTGAAGATGGATGTACAAAATTCCCAGTTTCTTGGGAACGTAGTCTAAAACATGGTATCCAAATTTGTGTGAAATCTTAGAGGGAAGCAATTCATCTAAAATAAATTCAAAAGACAAGCAGCTCTATCAAACATGTTATTGATGACTTAGCTCATGGGAACAGGTTTTGGACCTGGGAGGGGCATGACCAGCTGGAAACTTTCTTCCAACTATTTTTTTTTTTAAAGATTTTATTTATTTATTTGACAGAGAGAAACACAGCCAGAGAGGGAACACAAGCAGGGGGAGTGAGAGAGGGAGAAGCAGGCTTCCCGCGGAGCAGGGAGCCCGATGCGGGGCTCGATCCCAGGTCTCCGGGATCATGACCTGAGCCGAAGGCAGTCACTTAACCAACTGAGCCACCCAGGCGCCGCTCTTCCAACTATTTTACAAGCCAAATGACCAAGGTGAAAACTTAACTCTTAGTATGATTTCTAGAACCATGACAAGCAGAGATAACAAAGTGATTTTTAACATGTGTCATGATACAAAGTATCTCCACAACCACCCTGTGAAGCATCCTTCTCAACCTCAAATTAGGGGATAAACTACGTTCAGGTGGGTCACCTCTCTGCCCATGATTACTCAGCGAATTAACAGCGGCTGCCCTGAGACCCAAACCCAGGTCTCCTGACGGTAAAACCTAAGTGCTTTCTCTGATGTCATGATGCTGGAACGGGGACACTCAGGTGTCTGCACCCTCCCGGGCAGTTTTCCAGAGATGTGGGCAGCACAAACCAGCAGACAGAAGAGTAAGCTAGCTTACCGAGGTTAGATTCCCCTGACCTTCTGTGCTCCTTCTCAGTCCTTTTAAGGAAGAGAAGTACGTGAACTCATTTCATTTTATTTCCTTCCTTCCCTTCCCTAGGCTTGACCCACAAAAGACACAGCCCAGGAACCAGATCAGTGGGAAGCTGAGATCTCTAAAAACAGTTTCACATCTGTTAAATTATAGAATGCTCCATTAACTCCAAAGAGAAGCTGAGGGTCCAACTTTCTCGAATTCCCCAGGGGTCAGATGGTCATTACAGCTGGGATGAAAACCGCAGCTGAGCCTGGGGACTCTTGAAAGAGCCAAGCTAAGGGTGAAATGCTTTTGGCTTTGAAGGAAGCAGGGAGGGGAGGATGAGAAAGCTCCTCCAGAGTGCATCAAAAGACATCTCTCTCTGTTCTCATATTGTCCCCGCACTTGAAATCTCGAGACCCCACCTTCTCTGGTTTGTTCTTAGAAAAACAGCAACAGGCTTGACTCCAGAGAGGGGTAAGTTGGGTGGCCTCAGGCTAAACTGGGAATTCCAGGATGATAATTACTCTTTGGGACAAAAACAATGAGTAACTGGAGCCTCCCAAGCCACTAAATAAATAAATGACTAGTGGATGTCAGATGCCAGAGTTATTAAGATGATCTTAAAAGTGTACTTATGTTTGGAAGAAATCAATTCAGAGGCAACTATAAAATTTCTGGGCTCAATTCGAGGCATCAAGTTAGTCTTCAGGGGCGCCTGGGTGGCTCAGTCAAGGTTGAGCGTCTGCCTTCGGCTCGGGTCATGATCCCGGGGTCCTGTGTGATCAAGTCCCTCGCTGGGCTCCCTGCTCAGCAGAATCTGCTTCTACCCCCCCCCCCCCCCCCCCGGCTTGTGCTCTCTCAAATAAATAAATAAAATCTTAAAAAAAATTAGCCTTCAGAACTGCATTCAAGGGAAGTAGCAAATTGAAATGTTCATAAAGTAAGACAGTCCTTTTTAGGGATCATGGTTATCACCACTATTACAAACGTAAGCCAACACCCCCAAAAGTCAGTGGTGGTAAAGAAGCAGAGGAAACAGTGTTTAGCTTTTGGAAGGAAACGCTCTCTTTTAAAACAAAGCAACCAACAATACCAGAATGCTGAAAAGACACATCTCAATGTGTGTAATTGTACTTGTGTGAAGAGCGAGAAGTAAGATACCCAGCCTTTCTGGCTAATCTTGCTGTTTCTCTCAGTGGTGAGAACAGAGTCACCTGAGTGGAAATTACACTTGGCAATGGGATACTGTTTACCTCACGGAGAAGGCACCCCTATCAGACAACTTTTATTTTTGATCCGATACAGGGTAAAAAAAATCAAAAGCAAAAAAACACCATGAAGAGAATGAAAAAAGATGGCATTACAGAGAAAAGATACTATCTAATATATTTAAGAGGAAGCTCTTTCTTGTCAACAATTTAAACCACCTTCATCTTGATGGAAAGAAACTCAGTATCAGTTCTTCCCTTGCTCAAACACAAGGTGCTACCAACCACCTTCCCCACGCTGTTCCCAGCCCACTAGACCTCCTTAGCACCTCTTCCTTTGAACACACAGTACAGTGTCATGGTTAAGAGCAGAGCTTAGAAAAATGCCACTGCTAGAGTAAAAATTCTGGCTCTGCCATTTATTAGCTGTATGACCTTCAGGTTGGTTACTTAACATCTCTGTCCCTCCCTTTCTCTCGTCAGTAAGATGGAAAAAACAGCACTCACCTAAGGCTATGATGAGACACTAATAAATGGGGGCGCGTACACTGTGGCACGGTGCCGGGCATACTGCAAGCACTCTATACATCTAACTTTGATGATGATGGTAGTGATGGTGATGATGACAACAAGGACATGTGCTTCACCAGACTGTGGTGAAAACAAGGACCGGAGGACCCCACAGGTCCCCCAGGCAACCACACGGAGAGTCCACCAGAAAAAAAGGCCTCTTATTCAGTGGTCCCAGGGGACTCAACTTGACTCTTCTCAGTGGCTCCAGTGGCTTATCAGAAGGGGCAGGCTCAAAGGACCAAAGCCAGGGCAGGAGAGATACGGAGGAACGGAGGCAGAGTGCGTGAATCTGGAAGAAACTAGTTTGGGGCAGCTCTGAGAAGAGGCTGCAGCCAACAGCTGACAATCATGGGATTTAGAACTTAGAAAGAAAGTAACAGACCAGACAGATAGGCACATTTTGCTAATATGGCAAAACTCTCCACCACCTTTCCTTCAAGGTCCCTTCGGTGGGGAGCATCTTCCACAAATGGCTCTGCCTCTAAGTTCCTATAGCATTCCTTCACATCTTTATGGCTACTTTTTCATATAATCATTCTGGAGCATAACTGATGCCTCAATTTGATTGTAATTTCTGGAAGGAGGTACGTGTGGGGCTTACACTCCTGCATCTCTCCTCCTAGCCTCTCTCTGTCCCAAGGCCGAATCCCCACGGTAGACATTTTCACCTGGAGGGTACACAGCACAATGGAAGGCTCTGAGCTGAGCCAGGGCTATAGAGACACCTGTTAGAATAGTAAAATAAGCACACACGTGGCTAGGTCCAGAGAAAAGGGCATGGAGCAAAGCAGCTTGCGTGCCTTTACCTCTCGGAGGCTTTTGTGAAAAGGCTGAAGTTTACAGGTAGAAGATTAAGCCTTCAGTGATCCTAAATACTGAAAAGATTATACACTTCCCCCCAAACAGAATTTAAATTAAAATGACAAACCATAAAATACTAACAAAGTCCAGCAAAAATCTGCTTCCCCCCATGATGGTCTCTTTGATTTTTTTTAAAGCAGTGAATATCAAATTCCTTTGAGAACATTTTCTAGTGGCGTCTTTGCTTTACAAGTGTCCTAAAAAGCATGTTTCACCTGCCTACCTGGTAATCTAGCCTTACTTGGGCACCAAAGGCCTCCCCCCATACACTGAGAAGCAGGCCTGAAAGAAGGGAGTCAGGCAAGGGCAGGTGGGTGGAGAAGGAAGAGTCAAGAAGACTGGGAACCAAAGAGATGGCAGATGGAAACGGGGCAACGAAGCAGTTCAAGGGAGCTTTGCAACTTCAATTCCTGCCAGCTTCAATCTAGAGAGAACTGCAGAGAACCTTCTCCTTTTACAGGAGAGAAGTTATAGCCTACCGGTGACAACTTACTCAAGGCAAATGCTGCCAGCATGAGGCAGAGCAGCAACCGGAATATGGGTCTCCTGCTGCCTCCTAGGAGCCCTTCCCACTTAGCTCACCCCCTCCTCTGTTCGCTCACAGGCATGAGGGACCAGGGCTGGGCACAGCAGTCTCCACTGCCTCAACACCCCGTGTCGACAGTCAACATGAGAGGCAGGAGAGACTAGGCCCCTCGTTACCCCATTTTTCTGATGAAGCCATCTGCCCTTCTGAAAGGATTCACTGGACTAGAAATGCATGGGCACAATCTATTTCCCGGCCAGGAGGAAGTCTGGTTGGATGTGGCCCAGGCTTCACAACGGATGGCATGAAAGCACAGAGCACAAGAATTAGGCATCACTGACACTCCTGGAGCCCCTCCTGCCTCCACGAGTCATTGCGGAAGAAATAAAATCACCAATGGACACGGGGCTTTGTGGTTTCCTGTATCCTGAGGAGTACAGCTGTGAAGGATGCCAGGTGAGGACAGGGCACCAAAACCCAAGGAGGCGGCTGCTCTAAGAACAGCCTTGAAATGGACAGCATTGTGGTTTTGTGGGCTATAACACTGGGGCAGACACAGGACATTACTGTGAGGCTCAACAGATGTTCCTGCTAAGTGCTCTGCATGGCTTGGGGACCCTCTCTCGCTTTAATTACAATTCAGACCTCCTGAGTGATAAAAACTTTCTTTCTGAGAACCAGCCTCCTTCCTCAGAGACTTTCTGTAAGTACCGCCGTGCTGCAATGCCCACCTCAAGTGGGAAACATATACATGACCCCTGACCTGGACCAAGTGTCCCTTTTAATCTTGGGGTTCTGCTGATGGACATAAATCACTCAGCCCTGTTCCTGTTCCAAGTCCCAAACACCCACACAAAATCAGGCAAATGAAGAGGAAAACAGATGACTACATCTCTTGTCTTCTTTCTTCCTTTGAACTCTCTCAAAGCATTCTACATAAAAAAAAAGGTCATTTCTCCCAAGGGAAAGCAAGTGAGAACTCAATAAAACACTTCATAAGTTAGCATCACGACATCTCCCTTCTTTGTCACCATTTCCACGCCTCTGCCACTCTGTTCCCTCTGCCGGGGATATCCAGCTTTCTTGGACTCACCTTGACTTCCCTTTTGTGGTTCATCAGAGCCTGAGGGAACCCTTCTCGAAATCTCTATGCCAGTAACCTACTCCTTCTAATCCTTCTTTGAGGTTCTCACAGTATCCTGTGCATTTTAGAACCTGCACACCCTTTTACAATGACCTGGCTTTGAATCTGTCTTCTTGACTGAGCTGTAAGGTTCTTCAGGGCAGGGATCATTACTTATTCATGTTTGTTTCCCCAAGGACGAGTGGCACCTGGCACACAGCAAGAGTGCAACATGTACACCTATATGCCGTTGCGAGGCATTCTCACACAGTCTTTAACTAGATTCTTAAAGTGACATTTAGGCAAGAACTGCTAGTCTCATTTTACAAAGAAACTGAGGTGTAGACGGGTTTATAGGCTCCCCAACACCACCAGTTCTGGTACCTTCTGGCTCCAGGCTAGATTTGCACTGGAACACACTATAATCAGTTAACGATACAAGCTCTATATAGAAGATAAAAGAGAAAGCACTGATCCCCTGCTGCAGTCATATATGTAGTGACCTGTGCATTTGAAAAGAGATATAAAACATTCAGATGCTCTGAAAGCAGGAACATTGATCAGATCTGGAAATGGAATTCACACTTATTTTTTTCTCAAGGACTTCTCTATCCTCAATCTCTGCAGAAATGTCTGGTGGATATGAATTAGAGACAGACAAAAAAGTTCATCTGATTAAAAGGTCATGAGACAAACCATCTTTGGTTAAACCGCCAAGGGAGCCTCCAGCATCTTGAAAGGGCTGGACAAAGGACAGCAGCAGCAGCTAGAAGGCACTTGGAGGCGGCTGAGTCACCATGAGGGCCTCAGAGAAGCAACTACAGGTAGGAACGGTGGCTGCTGGCAGGATGGGGCTGCTTTGGGTCTTTGACCCTTCATAACCCCCTTAAGTGCACTTGAAACCTCCTCAGCTGAGGAGAGCAGTTTTTAGCACAGTTGTACCCTAGAAAAATGTGAGGGAGCTGATGTGGCTGGCCCCGGCGTGTGGGCCTCATATCTCCACCAGAAGGGTTGAAAAGCTCCTCTGCAGGGGCGCCTCGATGGCTCAGTCAGTTAAGCACCTGACTCAGTTTTGGCTCAGGTCCTGATCTCAGGGTTGTGAGATTGAGCTCTGTATTGGGCTCTGCGCTCAGTGCAGAGTCTGCCTAAAATTCTCTCTCCTTCTGCCCCTCCCTGCCACAAACTCTCTCTCTAAAAACAAATAAGGAAATACATCTTAAAAAAAAAAGCTTCTGGTTAATTCTAGTGCACAAAGTGAAGAGAAGCAAGCTCAACTGAAACGTCTTCTGGGCCCTGCTTTTTTCATGTGTCCACCAGTTTAAAACACTGAAGTGAGAGCTAGCTGCTCAGCACTCTGGGGTTCTTGAAACCGTTTTTGCATTACGTGAAATCAACATTCCTCTACTATATCCCAGACTGAAAAATTTTCCAGCCTCTTCTACTCAAACATTTTCAATGACAGGAAACTTGCTACCTTAAAAGGCGCTTTGGACTTACATGCTTAGAACAGGTGGTGAATGCTACAGGGTGCAAATTACAGATCTTCCTCTGTTTGTGATGGGATTGTATCCCAATAAGCCCGCTGTGAGTTGAATATCTTCTAAGTTGAAAATGCATTTAATAGTGGTGCCTGGGTGGCTCAGTTGGTTACATGTCTGATTTTTTATTTCAGCTCATGTCATGACCTCAGGGTCATGAGAATCCCCACATTGGGCTCTGTGCTGGGTGTGACATTTGCTTGGGATTCTCTCTCTCTCTCTCTGCCCCTCCCCACCTCTACAAAGTAATGAAATAAATGAAATGTTTTTAAAAATGCGTTTAATATACCTGACCTACTGAACATCACAACTTAGACTAGTCTACCTTAATCATGTTCACATTAGCCTATGTCTGGGCAAAATCAACTAACACCAAGCCTATCTTATTATAATCCAGTGCTGAAGAGCACATGTGATTTATTCAATACTGTACTGAGAGTGAACGGCTGTATGGGTACGGCATGCCTGTTAGTGTATCGGCTGTGTACCCTCATGATCCTGTGGCTGGCTGGGAGCTCGACCCACTGCCCAACATCGTAAGAGAATATTGTACAAGTATTGCTAGCCTGGGTAAATTCACAATCTGAAGCACGTTTTCTATTGACCGTGTATCACTTCTGCACCATCGTAAGGTCAAAAAATCACAAGCTGAACCGTAAGTCGGGGATGGTCTGTGTTATCCCAGTAAAAATGTTGGGTATGTGTAAGTGGCCCACAGCAAATTATCTTTAAACTTCAATTTCCTGGAGTGCCTGGGTGGCTCAGATGGTTAAGCATCTGCCGTCAACTCAGGTCATAAGCCCAGAGTCCTGGGACTAAGCCCTGCATTGGGCTCCCTGCTCATCATGGAGTCTGCTTCTCCCTCTGCCTGCTGCTCCCCCTGCTTATGCATACACACTTTCTCTCTGACAAATAAATAAAATCTTTAATAAATAAAAAAAAATAACTTCAATTTCCTGATGAATAGCAAGTGAGAGTATTTGTAGGATCTGTGAGGATTAGAAAGCACCTAATATCTGGAACACTGTAAGATGCTCAATGACTAATGCTTCCATTTCTCTCGCTATTAAAGTCGAGTGGAAGTCTTCCCCCAAAGCTCTTTTATGGGCTAAACTTCGATGATGTTTAGAATCCACAGATACTTAATGATTCCTAATCAGACTGCGGTTTTCCCATTCCTTACCATCTCCGTTCTCCTGCTCTGAAATCCTTAGATTTGATTTTTTTTCACTTTTTTTTTTTTAAAGATTTTATTTATTTGACAGAGAGAAA
Organism: Spilogale gracilis; assembly: GCA_004023965.1. Classification (NCBI taxonomy): domain Eukaryota; kingdom Metazoa; phylum Chordata; class Mammalia; order Carnivora; family Mephitidae; genus Spilogale; species Spilogale gracilis. The sequence continues at coordinate 81,413 of PITA01003742.1, forward strand.
CACAGCCAGAGAGGGAATACAAGCAGGGGGAGTGAGAGAGGGAGAAGCAGGCTTCCCGCTGAGCAGGGAGCCCGATGTGGGACTTGATCCTGGGTCTCCAGGATCATGACCTGAGCTGAAGGCAGTCACTTAACCAACTGAGCCACCCAGGCGCCCCTCACTTTTTCTTTTTTAAAAGATTTTATTTATTTATTTGACAGAGAGACAACGAGAGAGGGAACACAAGCAGAGGGAGTGGGAGAGGGAGAAGCAGGTTTCCCGCTAAGCAGGGAGCTGGATGTAGGGCTGGATCCCAGGACTTGGGGACCATTACCTGAGCCGAAGGCAGACACTTAATGACTGAGCCACCCAGGTGCCCTGGTTTTTCTTTTTCTTTCTTTCCTTTTTTTAAAGTAAGCTCTATGTCCAAGGTGGGGTTTGAACTCATGACCCCGAGATCAAGAGCTGCATGCTTTACTGAGCCAGCCAGGTACCCCTGAAATCCAAAGATTTGACAAATGTTTGTGGTGGCATCAGTGGGTTCTGGGCATACCACTAGCTGTTTACTTGTGTTAAATATTTTACAAGTTTTGGGAGCCCAAGTCTCCCCACCCCAACCCACACAGCCGGTATCAGCCATCTACGGGCACTCCATCATATATGCAGGCTCAGCAACATTTTGAAGAGATAATGAGTCATCTTTACTTAGCTTCTCAGGAGTAAGTATAGGGATGAGGTGGGAATTCCTTCTGTTAACAGCTGTGCTAGGCGAGGTGGCCTCCAAGACCAGGGACACCCATGCTGCCCCTTACCCCGTCTCTTCACCTCTGATGCCGTTGCATCTGCCCAGCCCTTTCTGATCTAGGATTCTGGCTAGGCTGCATAATGCTACAGAAACCAAAACGATGTGGCTTACACAGGTTCAAATCATGGCACTGTCTCACAGCAAGCCATGTGACTTTGGGCAAGCCGTGTAACTGAATTAGAAGTACTCGTCTCTGAAAATGGAAACCTTTCTACTGGGGTTACTATGAAAATTAAGTGATATGTTACAACAGAACATATAGCCCAATGTTTAGTACTTAATAGGTATTCAACAAGTAGAAGAGTAATTATCAGCAGCAGCACTGTGGCATGGCAATTTCTCATTTTTTCATTGGACTGTGTCCTGAATGCTAATCTCTTTGGCTAGGGTCCTAACCTCTCAGCTTAGTTCCTGCCATCTCTGCCCTCGGGGGGGGGGGGTGGTGGTGAAACTTGGTCCCCACACAGGAGCTTCCCCCACCCTCCACCCTTCTTCACAGCCCCTCTCCCCAGAGGCCCCAGAATGTGGACTTGTGGACTTTTCAGCTCCTATCAGCACCTGCTGGCATATAAATTGAACTGGGAATCAGGAGATCTGGACCCTAGTCCTGCCCAGCCACTAGCTATGTGACCTTGGGCCAACAACACAGATTTCTTGGATCTCTGTTTTCCCTTCTGTAAGATGATGGCATTAGACATGCTCTCCAAGGCCTCGTCCTGATCTCCCCTTCCCATCCCCTCCCTCTTGGCCTCTCCCAGCTATCCTTTATCACTCCTAATTCACCCCTCTGTCTTCCCACTCACCAAAGGGAAGTCCTCGAATAAGGACTCTCTCCCCAAATTCTGACTTCCACCCAAGGGCTGGAAACACACTATTACTGGCAAAGAATTTATAATAAGCCACTTAGGGCATCGATTCCTGGAGGCTAGTCTAGAAATTAAAACTCATTATCACATTATGTTTATTAGAGAATGTATTCATAAACTACACTGAGATTATATTAAGATTATAATCTTTACTAATGATTCCAATGACTACCTGCTAAAAGAAAATATTACACACACACACACACACACACAATGTAAAATGTTTCATAAACATTTTCTGGAACACTTTTCTTTTCCTGGTGCTTTCTGTGGAAACACACCCTCTCCATTCCCTGGCTGGAGATGATACTGTGCAGTATCAAACTCAGAGATATTTTATCCTAGTCTCACAAATTACACACAGATGTAAACTGCTTTAAGAAAATATGATAAAGAGATCACTAAGATCACAGAAAAATTCAGAGGTGATTATTCCTTTCTTTTTAAAAAGCTCCTTTAGGGTTGTCTGGGTGGTTCAGTCAGTTAAGTATCTGACTTTTTTTAAATTTTATGATTTATGTATTTATTTGAAAGAGAGAGAGAGAGTGAGTGAGCATGAGCAGGGTTGGGGAGGGGCACAGGGAGAAGCAGACTCCCCACTGAGCAGGAAGCCAGACTCAGAGCTCAATCCCAGGACCAGGGCATCATGACTTGAGCCAAGTCAGATGTTTAACTCACTGCGCCACTCAGGTACCCCAAAAGTCTGACTCTTGGTTTCAGCTCAGGTCATGATCTCAGCGTGTTAAGATCAAGCCCCAAGACAGGTTTTGAGTTCAGGAGTATGCTTAAGATGTTCTCTCCCTCTGCTCCTCTCCCCATGCACTACCTTTCCCTCATAAATAAAAAAATATAAATATAAATATAAATATTTACCTCCCCCCAAAGTAAATAAAGAGCTCTTCCAGGACATCTACAAATAATTTCACTTTTAAAAGTTCAAGGCTCAACAACTTTTCAAAAGCTCAACTGCTCTATAAAATAAAACAGATCATATATGAATAGAAACGTATAGATACAAAGATATTTTAAATAATTTTAAAGTTACATAAGTCACCTGTTCCATATACATTTAGAAACTAAAGATGAACCAGAAAAATGAACAGCTACATCTTTATATATAGAACTTTTTCAAACTAACATATATGTTACCTAGAAGATGCATGCATTACACAGAAAAATTTCACTACACGCATATATATATATCGTTTCTGGGCTTGCTAAGGGCTAATTCCAGTTGCCTTGAAAATTTAAGCAGATATCTGGGATAAAATCACCTACCTGTGAATTTTTCTAAGCCATCTGCTTGTTTACAATGATAGCTTGAAAAAACATTCCAAGTCTGCCAAGTTTGTAAATACACACAGATTTAAAACTTTTGTCAAATAAGAGAAACAAAGAAATGTAAATGCCACCTAACAGATGTTTACAATGTATTCTGTCAATATAGAAGGCTTATCTTTTGCAAGGAAGTAACGGAAAAGTTCTCATATGCTCCTAGTATGCCCAGTTATCTATTTAGGAATATGTAATAATTCTGCTTCTCAAAAATTTTCACTGTTATCATACATGTTGTTACTGATTTCCCAGCATATCTATCCGTCCTCAGACAAGCAGGTACAAGAGTTAGTCAACGCCACTCATGGCAGCCAGTGAAGTGCCTGCCTGTCTGCTGAAAAATGGGTGGGCGGGCTGGAGAACTGAGCTGGCTCCCGGGGATAAAGATGAAAGAACATGAGCACGCTGCAGAGAATACAGCTTTTCCCCCTTTTAAATGAATGGCTTTTTTTTTTTTTTTTTTAAGATTTTATTTATTTATTTGACAGAGATCACAAGTAGGCAGAGACGCAGGCTCCCTGCTGAGCCGAGAGCTGGAGGCAGGCCTCGATCCCAAGACCCTGAGATCATGACCTGAGCCGAAGGCAGAGGCTTTAACCCACTGAGCCACCCCTGCATGGTTCTTTCTGAAGTTGATAGAACTTTCCATAGCCTGTAAGCCAAAAGCTTCCTCACCTGTAGGGATAGCTTGTATCCTGAGGGAAGGAAGGAGACAACTCTTTAAATGGTTATTTATCTTGCCCTTAGGAAAATATCCTTATGTCATTCACATCCAAATAAGGGTAAGTATCAATTATTTTTCTACACTTTGGCTTACTTAATATTGTGCTGCTACTGCATCCAAACTTTGTTAGCATTATAAATAAGATAAGAACAAACAGGTGGTGACCAAGAGGCCAGGATATTCTCCCATGCCCACCTATGAGAAATCCTTGAATGCTCATGCACGGGGCTCTCTGTCCAGTTCCTGTCCAGGCCCGCATTTAAATGGGTGATATTGCTGCAGAAAAAGTTTTGGTTGCATTAAGTTTAACAAGAGAGCAAAAGAGAATTAAGAATACCTCAATAGGCTGAAAGAGGGGCCAAAACCAAACAGGTTATATTTAGTAGGAATTGAGTCAAATAATTTAATTCAAAAAATTTCAAGAGCACAGATCAGGGTAAAATAACTGTCTTAACAAGTTACCATGTTATGAGAAAAAGAGTTTGATGTTCTCGTAGACTGGGAGCTTAACAGGAGACAAAGGCGAGACGGGCCACCAGTCAAACATCACCTGACAGAAATGACCAGGACAGAGGAGAAGGTGGTCTCACTAGTCTTTGTGCTTGTCAGATCGGGCCTGCCATTCTGTTTTCAGTTTGTTCTGGGCATCAAAGTCCAAATGTGACACAGCTATCAGATAAACCAGGGTTGTGGAGGGTCTAGAAAGATTTACTTGAAAAGCACTTAGTGAGTCCTACAATTTATGCAAGGTATGATAAAGTGGGCTAGTACCCAGGGGTGATAATGAATAAAAATGATAACAATGCAAATAACTAGCTTATCTCATCCCAAGCATTGCTCAAAGCACTTTCTAGGTGTTAATTCATTTAACCAACTGACTTAGTTCTTGGTGATCTTCCAGATAGCTGCGGTTTCCCCATTTCTGCCCAAGTGAATATTCAACATGTTGTATTCAATCACTTATTCTTCCATATTTTATGCCATGTTTCCCCCATTTTCTTTTATTAAAAATAACATTTAAATAAGCACCAAACTGATATTCACTCATTATCATCTGATTTTTTTAGAAGTGACATTTTGATTATAAAGTTAATAACACCGAGCAAAGAAAAGTCGGAGAACACAGAGAGAGAAGTAAAAGAAAAACAAACCAGATGATTTTCTGACCTTTGTTACCACTTACAGAGTTCCCCTCCACTTTCTGCTGTGAATACATTTGTGGTTTTCGTTTTACATTGAAGTTATCATACTGTGTATGCACATTTGTATTTGACCTGCTTAACCTGACAAGTATTCTTCCCTTTTACTAAACAGGCTGTTAACTGTCAATTTATGGGCTGTGAATATACCATATGTTTGGAGATAAAAAGCAAGACAAATGTTCCCTTATTCGCCCCACTTTAAATCACTCATTACTAAGTGCTTTAAGGTTTCTGAAAAGACGTCCTTGTCCTTGGAAATGAATGCTAATAGAAAAAGAGAAGTAGTCTCTTAATTGCTACTGTGATTTAATGAGCACTTACTGGATAAGGAGAAATTTTACTGAGTGACTAGATCGTTTTTTCCCACTACTTAAACCTCTAAGAAAAATCGTGGATAAAAAAGAAAATCCTAAATGTAACTGCTATCTAGTAGGCAGTGACAAATCACTACCTCTCGAGGCTCTTGCGGAGAGCCTCCCTGTCCTAAGGCAGTCTCTCCTGCTCTTCAGTGAATTGGCAAAAAGAGGAATCTGAAGCTATTGAAGTTCCTACTACCTGCCAGGGATGAGGCGCTATATACCTTAGAAAATGGGAGGGAGAACTTCAAAGCCGGATGAAATTCATCATGGATGAGGTATGACAGGGAGCAGATTGTCTCATTAATATCCCCCTCTTCTTATGGAGATAAAGGGACAGAAGGAAAAATGCAAGTCAGTCTTTATGTCCAAAAAAAAAAATCTCTGGTTACAGCTGAAGAAAAATAATGGAAAGGAGTCTGGGGAGTGAACTGCAACGCCGTTTTGACTCTTCTGCCTCCACAGATTGAGGGCTGAAGCTACAGTTCCCCGTGTTGAGGTTGCCAGCACTCTTCCCAGGAAGGGTTCCGCACACCAGGTCTTCACTAAGCCTGAGTGTGAGCTGCTTATTCTGTTGAAGCAAAAGGTTAAGGAATGGCCCTCAATCCAGCAATAGTAAAATAAGGATTCTCTGGGAGGTTTAGGAAAATGTTTCTTAGTGCCATAAACAGGAACTTATACAGCCTTCTTGCTCTTTCCAAACCCCCTAATTCAAAAACATCTTCCTCTGGGCAGTTTAATACTCTGGTACTAACCTTCCTAGGATGTCCTGACACCATAATGAAGGTAATATATCCTAACCCCGTCAGAAAATTAATGATCAAGGCAGAAATGAAATGGAAAGCAGAGAGCTATGTGTCAAGGTATTAAGCTCCTCGTCATTTTTTAGAAGATGTATTTTTGGGCCTTCATGCTTCTTTTATGACAAATGATGCCTGCGTATTTTAAAATATAAACAATGCCGTGTGTGCATTTTAGGTCAAGGCAACAGCAAAAGCAAAGACACAGAGGCAGGACGGAGTTCACCCTATGCCTAAGGTCAAGATGCTTGTGTGTTCGGAGCACAAAACTGTACTAATTCATATGAAATGAAGTCACGGGGTTAAGGTTTCGCTAGATTTCAGAGGACACCGAAATCCAAGGGAGTTTGGTTTTGTTTAGGAGGCAACAGAGAGACCGTGCAAATTCACAACAATATGGAACAGAGCTTTGGAAAGCAGAGTCACCGTGTGATACATGAGATATATAGGTCCTGGCAATGCAGGAGGTGTTAGACAGGCCAGAGCCTGGCTGGGGGCTGCTGCCATTGTGAGGCTGGAGATGAGGTCAACTCTGGTATCCGTGGAACCGAGAAACAAAGACCAGGGGCGCCTGGCTGGCTCAGCTGGTTAAGCATCTGCCTTTGGCTCAGTCATGATCCCAGGGTTCTGGGATCAAGCCCTGTGTTGGGCATCCTGCTCAGCGGGGAGCCTGCTTCTCCCCCTCCTCCCTGCTGGTGCTCTATGTCTCTTTCTCTCAAATAAATAAATAAAATCTTACAAAAGAAAAAAAAGAAGCAGAAGTATGGTCTCATCAGAAGAAACAGGTAGGAAGTGTGATGGTGTGGCCAGAGGAATAGAGGTGAGGGCAGTTCAGTGATGCCAGGATCTGGCAGCGAACCACCAAGTGAGCCATCCTGGCCAGGCATCACCAGCCGCTGTGCACTTCTCTGCTTCAGGCTGTGCCTGACAAGTTCTGCGAATCCCATTTCTTTCTATTGTCATATCAGCTCCAAGAGGAATCATCACTCCTCTTTAGAACCAGGAAGCCTGGACTTAGAGACATTGAGTGCCTGCTGAAGGCCACTGGCTGGAAGAGCTCGGATTGTCTGCCCACTTTGTGGCTCTTATTCACTCCATTGCCTCCCCCTGCCACGGCTTCCAGCAACCGAAGCCACCTGATCTTCACCACAAATCCTCACCTAACTGAGCACAGCCTCCTACATGCTCAATAGCTATATTCTTTTGCTTTGACTAGTTTACAGTATAACATCACGTATACGATATCTGATACTTGGTTGTGAATATATATGGCATTTGGGAGCTCTAAAGTGAACAGATGTTAGGTATTATTTTTATTATTATGTGGGCGTTTTCCTTCAGTGACTAATGTCAGGAAATAGAAAGGGCTCCATCACACACAGAGTCTACCTCGTCTCCAGCCCACCCCAAAGATGAACTTATTAAGGCTCACTGTGAGGTCATTTTCCTTTACACCAAGACATACAGAACAAAAGAGGAATCTGTGCTCACGTGCTCGGGATTCTAAAGGAAAAAGCCCATCTGCAATTTCAGGTACAGGCTGGAGCACGCGCAGATGCTGTTCAAACAACATGCCCTACTTTCTTTGGTGATGACAAAGAGAAAAGAGGTTAACGTGAGGTGCTCGGAACTAGCTGGCTTGCTTTCCTATAAACTTTACTTACAAAGTATTAGTAATGAGTAAGCAAGGAATGGAGCAAAGTTGCCACACTGTGCTGGGCTTAGACGCCCCTCCCCGCCCCCCTCCCCCAGCTGGCTGCTGGCAGAGGGTGGCTGCCTGGCTGGGCTTGCAGAAAGCACCCCACTTTTCTCCGCTCCCTCCTGTCTCCACTGACAGAGTCAAGGCTGCTACTGCTGAGCAGGATCTGAAGTGTGCTGACAAACAAGGTCATTAAGATCCCGAGAGACAAATGGACAAATTTCTGCATTTTCTGTCCAACTCTCAATATTCCAGTTACAACAACACGTTAGAGGCGACGGAACAGAGAAGGGGTGTAAGGATCAGTCTCTTCTGGTTTCCTTTCCTGTCGCCCCTGCCCAGCTGAAACCCCATGGTTAGCCATTTTAAGTGTGGCCTCAAAGGCTCAGCATCTGCAGCCTGGGCCAGCTCCTCTATGAGCCTCTCTCTCTGGAGGTGGTGGTGGGAGGTGGGGGGAAGGGAGCACTCTACTGAGGGTGTCCTGCACCTGGCTGACAGGAACCTCCAAAGGCATGCTGCTCATCTCACCCTCCCTTAGCACCTCAGAGTGACCTTGTACTTCGGAAAACCCTCCTTCTCCCCTGGCCCCTCTCAGCCTCCAGTCATGCCTGCTCCCTCCTCCCAAAGACAACCCTCTTTTGATCCTGCCCCTCCAATTTACCCATCATACTGCCACCAATGGTAGTTTCTGCGAGTACCCTCTGGAGCAACCCTTTAAAAACTCTGTGGCCTACTAAATGCAGTCTAAACCCACGTGACTGGCTGTCAATGTCTCACCGTTACCTGCCCCCATCCTTTCTCATCTCTCCACATTTCCTCATAGGCCCTATGCTCATCACCAAACAGAACCCCTGTTATTTCCTGGGCTTAATGAGTGGCTCCTGCCATTTCCGATGTTTGGAATATGCTTTGGGGCACCTCCTCTCTTCTCCTGTGGAAGTGTCACCTGTTTTCCCAGGCCTGGCTCAAATGTCCCTTCTTCTGAGAGAATGGCTATTAGAGCAACAAGGTAATTTCTGTCTTGCAAAGCACACTTATTGATTCATTAATTCAACCAACACTTACAAAGCACTTGAGCACCAGGTACATTGCTGGGAATACAAAGACACTTAGAATCAGAAATGCAAATTACCAAATAGCTGAATGTGCCTCTGGGGGGAAGGGGGTACTGTGACTTCCCTTCTTCCCACTAGACCATACACTCCCTGATGACAGAGAATGAACCCTCTCCTTCAGTATTTCCCACAGCACTTAATACCCTCTGTGGACTCACAAAACTCTCAAATTCTCTCAGTTATGGAATGTAAATGTCCTGAACTTATCTGCCAATCCCTGAGCAGACTGACAGTAATTTCGGTACATTCCCAACAGCCCCGCCAATACGTGCCACGTAGTAGTCTCTCGGTGATTGTGAGGAATGAATGAAGAGAGGGAAGGAGGCAAGAAGCAAGCCACCATGACAACAGGGATGTCTGCCGTGTTCACACTTGTGTCCCTGGGGCCCAGTACAGGGCCCGGCACATTGGAAAATAACAAACATTTAGCAAATGACAATAGCCCCTGTCTGTGAATAACTCGTCTCTCAACTGTCAGGTCTCTAGTCTCCTCTCCCAGCTCTCAGCCAGAGGAAGCTCTTAGGCATGTTTCTAGATGAAACAGAAGTTTTGGGTCCAATTCCCACAGGAGTGAGGTCTTAGCTTCAGGACAACTGCCCTGGCTGCTGCTGCTGTGCTGGGCAAGGCGTTAGCACCTGGCCCTCCCAGGACATCACCCAGGCCAAGGTGTGGATGAACGGCCTCCAGACTGAGGCCCATAAACAGCTCCTTGAAAGGCGTAAAGTGACTAGGGCCAACTCCATCTCTCAGCTCCTAGCCGGGGGTGGCAGGGGGGTACCCCCCTCAGCATGGCCTTGCCACTCTGGGCCAATGTCTCTTCATTCAGTTATCAATTTGGAAATGAAAAGCAGAAGCTAAAAATAATTCAGTGTAACTGTTCAAGGTTAACTGGATGGAAACCACGAAGAATTCATGCCTGAGGGCAAGGCCCGTGGTTGTGGGAGATAGCACATAATCAGGACGGCACTGGCCACAGCTCTGTTAACCTCTCATGGGCCCCTTCGCAGAACTGCTCTCCATGTGTGGCCTGCACCATACAACTCAGCAGCCCGTGTGCCTCTATCTCGTGTGGCTTCAAATTCTTTCTCAAGATGAAGTTTAGATGCAGCCTTGTACGTACACATCTTATTTACTGGACAGAATGTCTTCAAGGGAAAGAATGGTCTAAGGTCTAAATACAGCTCACCACTGTTTAACTAAGGAAAAAAAAAAGGTAGTCAGCATTTATAAGTCAAGAGACTGAACATTAAACACCTGACTCCCTGGAATCCACACACTCCATGGTAAAAGTGCTATAGCCAAGCTGTTCCTTTCAGATGGACCATGCTGAGAGGAACAGCCAGTTCACAACAGCCCTTGACCACTCCTTGTTTTGTGACACTCTTCATTTGCTGCCTCGCTGGGAAATACCTGAGCCTGCCATATTTTCCAGTCAACTGGATAGAAAGTCTGAATACCATCCCTGACTTCACTCTTTTCCTCACTCTTATATTTAATCAATGGAAAGTTCTACTCAAATTTTAAACATTTCTGAAACTCTTAATTTTCCAATTCAGTCCCTCTGGTATTCACTCTAATCATCCCACTGGGACTAAATTCCACGGATCCTCTACTTTCTCAAGGTCACTCAGGCTCCTCTCTTTCCTCAGGATGATAAACCCTGCCTTCCACCTCAGTTCCACCTGCCTCTCTTTCCCTTTTCATCCTAGTGAACCATAGTTCTCGTTTCAAATACAAGCCTCTGCTTGCTCAGCACCTATACCCGGGCTGCTGAACATGGCTGGAGAGAAACAGGTAATCGTGTTGACCAATGAGATCTATTTTAAATTCATGACCACTGTTCTCTGGAGGAGTCTTAGTGTAGCTTTAGCAACTCAACTGTCTTTCCCTACCCTATGACTCTCCCTCTCTCCTAGGTGACTTTCACACATTCTCTTCTCTTTAGAAATCTCCTTAACTGCAGTTGCAAAACCCTGAGCTCTGTGGCTCACTGAGGGAAGAGAAGCAACGGAAAGAGAATGTCCACACACTCCCAACATCCAATATTCCTGCATTTAGACCCATACTCCATCTTCTTGTTTTCATGGATGAGTGGTCTGCCCTACCTAAAGCAAATCCTGCTCTTGTATTCTAGACCCCAACTTCTCTGCCTTCCACACCATTGTTCTTCCAGCAACTGTCTCCTCTCAGGTCACCGATCTTCCCCTCGCCATCAGGCCAGACCTGCCAGAAAGGTGCGTGTTGCAATCTTCCCCATTTTAAAAACTGCCCCTTTTACCTCACCTTTTCCTCCAGGCTTTTAAGTCCTCTGCTCCTCTTTAAAAGGAAATTTCTCAAAAGATGTCTACATTCATTCCCATTCTCTTTATTTTTTTTGTTATTTTTTAAAAGATTTTATTAAGTAGGGCGCCTGGGTGGCTCAGTGGGTTAAAGCCTCTGCCTTTGGCTCAGGTCATGATCTCAGGTCTTGGGATCGAGGTCCGCATCGGGCTCTCTGCTCAGCAGGGAGCCTGCTTCCTCCTCTCTCTCTGCCTGCCTGTGATATCTCTCTCTCTCTCTGTCAAATAAATAAATAAAACCTTAAAAAAAAAGATTTTATTAAGTAATCTTATACCCAATGTGAGCTTTGAACTTACAACCCTGAGATCAAGAGTTACATGCTCCACCGACTAAGCCAGCTAGATGCCCCCTTTCCCTTCTCTTGAAAAGCCATGGAACCAGGCTTTCATCCCTTCCACTCCACCAGAACATTCCATGCCAGCTAAGCTCCTCACTTGCTGATCCTTGGATGCAGCAAGCATTCTTCTGTCTTTGCCCAGGCTGGCCTTCTGCTTGATGCACTCTCTCCTGAGCTATCTCCAGGTAGTTCCTGCCATCACCTCCCCCAGGTTTCCTCGACCACCACCTTCTCATACACACATCTTGACAGTGCCTAGCTTCTACCCTGTGTTTTATTTTTCTCCATTGTCCTTATTGACACATGTCCTTATTGACATATGACCTATTGTAAATTTATTCATTTCTTATCCTTCTCTCTCCCCTCTTATCGGCTTTCTCATTACTAAATTCTGAATATGATAACATGTGTGGGTTTTTTGTTCTCTATGACCTGTAGATGTTCTAAGCTCACAGAATAGTCCTTGGATTATTATTTGAAGTATATAATTTGCATTCTCTAGCAGTCTCCCTTCTGCGGAGAGACACGTCTGCAACTCTCTCACCCAACTCTCAATGGATGCTAGGAAGGCTTTAAGGAAGCACGTCAGGTGTGCCATTTGGAGGATAGGGTCAACACTTGTGACTCAGGGCAAGTCTTCAGGCCTCCCCACGTGATGGATTACATGTAAACTTGCCACTTACTAAGTCACATGAAAGTATGTACTGAGCATAAAACTCTATTCAATCTGATGCTTGTCAACATTGTCTTCAACGATATTTCTTTTTGTTCCCCCAAGGTTATTTCTTAAGCATTCAAATGCTGAAGTCGTTTGTGTACACGGACATAAAAATCTCTTTTTGCCCAGTTACTCAAAGCTGTGATCAATGTAACACACTCAAACCACTGCTGGGTTAAAATGATGCCATCATTTCTTCATCGATCATGCAGGGAGGTGATAAGCAAAACAAGTCTTATGTTTTGAAAAAAGTGATTCCATCTCATGGTTCTGCTATTATTCTTAACATCTGAACAAGAGAACAGGCATTCTGAAAACCTCACCTAAGGAAATACTGAGAAAAACTATATAAGCACGTGATAATCAGCACTACAAGTTGTAGCATTTTGCATGACAATGAAGCAGTTGACCATCACACTATAGTAAAGATGGCGGTATGCCACGAAATGGAATATTATACGGTCATATGACAATGATGGTTAAATACTAATATGAAAAAACGTTGTATCTCAAATGTTCTGTATACTACAACTTTACATTTTTAGAGACATAGAATGGAGAGAGATCAAGCCGTTTCTTATTATAACGATGTGTAGGTAACTTTTCCTTTTCTCTATTTGCCAAAATTTATCATATTGCTTTTATATTTTTTTTGCTTTTATAATTTAAATGGATAACTAAATTTTAAAAGAAAACAGACAAATTTGATACATATGTATTAACAGGAAAAGGCTCAACTGCACGTGTTATTTTGTGAACTACCAGGTCTTAAGACTTGAGTCCATATCCTGTTCCAAGCCTCCACTCATTCCTAACTTCCTCTTTCAATAGTTTCAATCTTCTCTACGTGCTATGTGGTTTTCATCCCCAACTAGTTTAGATTTCTATAAAAACTTGAAAATATATATATATAAAATATATATACCCAAGTACAGACACCTTAAAATGTCCCCTCTTTCAACAGACTGAATTACATACATTTAAATACCTATCAGTATCACTTTGTGTGTGAAGAGTCCAAAGAACAGCTATTTCTTTTACCTCCCATGTTTTTAATTATAAAGGAATGATGTACTCATTTTGTAAATGCAAAGACCGAGAGGCAGAGTGTTCATTATCTCACTAAAAAATCCCACAGTGGGGGCACCTGGGTGGCTCAATTGGTTAAGTGACTGCCTTCAGCTCAGGTCATGATCCCGGAGACCTGGGATCGAGCCCCACATCTGGCTCCCTGCTCGGCAGGAAGCCTGCTCCTCCCTCTCTCACTCCCCTTGCTTGTGTTCCCTCTCTCGCTGTGTTTCTCTCTCAAATAAATAAAATCTTAAAAGAAAAAAAATCCCACAGTATATCCAGAATTCTAGACAAGAAATTGGAATAATTTTGTTAAACTAACCATTTTATTCAACAAAATTTATAGGTCACTAATGTGCCTAGAGCTATATGGAAATGTATAAATACATAGTTTTAATCCTAAGGGAGCTTGCGGTCTAGAAGCAGTGGTGAGATGTGTTCACCTGCAGATATCACCAGGTGACTCAAACAGGGATGTGACTCCTATCTTAATCACCTGTGTGCCTTCACCACCAGGCAAAGTTTCTGACACGGATCAGACACCTAATAAATATTGGTTGAACAGATAATTGAATGAAAAAATGTTGCAAGGGCACCTGGGTGGCTCAGTGGGCTAAAGACTCTGCCTACTGCTCAGGTCATGATCTCAGGGTCCTGGGATCAGCGCCCGCATCGGGCTCTCTGCTCAGCGGGGAGCCTGCTTCCTCCTCTCTCTCTGCCTACCTCTCTGCCTACTTGTGATCTCTCTGTGTCAAATAAATAAATAACATCTTTTTTAAAAAAAATGTTGCAAGATATAGAAAAAGCAATAAAGAAAGGAGAAATTAGCTTGGACAAGGGGGGTGAGAAGTAGAAATGGAGCTGAAAATGAGAAGAGGCCAAAGACAGGCAAGGGAGAGAGATTCACGTTGGAATAGTTGGAACCAGTGGGTAAGAACCTGTTCTTCATTCTGTAGGAGATGAAACGCAACTGCAGATCTCTGAACAGCGCAATAAAGTGACATATGTTATACCCGAAAAAATTACCCTGACACTTTATATTTAGGAGAGCAAGTGCAGAAATTGATTCAGAGACTCTTGTAAGAGTCCAAGTAAGAAAAAATAAGGTGCTAAATAAGCCCAAGTGGTTGAAAGGGGATAGAAATTTAGGGTGTCTGGCTGGCTGGTCAGGAGCTGCTGTTTTAAATACCATTTTCTAATTTAGATTCAATGGATACTTTTTTAAGTCCTTCATAGATATGTGTATATGACACCAAACCTGAACCTTTGCCATGTACATAGAGTGGTATTATTGCCTCTCACATTATGGATGGGAAGACAAATTCTCTGCAGCACACTCAGCAAGAAAGTGATAGGGGGATGGGGCGCCTGGGTGGCTCAGTTGGTTAAGCGACTGCTTTCGGCTCAGGTCATGATCCCGGAGACCCGGGTTCGAGCCCCACATCGGGCTGCCTGCTCTGCGAGAAGCCTGCTTCTCCCTCTCTCACTCCCCTTGCTTGTGTTCCCTCCCTGTTTCTCTCTGTCAAATAAATAAAATAAAAAAATCTCTCTTAAAAAAAAAAAAAAGAAAGAAAGAAAGTGGTAGGGGGGAAAATAAAGGAAAAAAAAAATCAAGCCCAGGTCTTCCGGGTATTCTTTCTGGTCATGACAAATGTTCCAGCTGATGAGATCTCTCTGTATTACAGTCCAGAACTGAAATCTAAAGCTCCTCATTCCAATACCAATATATTTTGCAGGAAACACTTTGCTTGTGACGGTCCTAGAAGTGTCTCTGGAAAAGTCAAATTTTTCATTTGGATTAGATAATTTGCCTCCAATATACCTTACCCCTGTCTTATCCGGTTCTCTGTTTCCACAAACCCTGCATTCAGCCACACCAGACTCCCAACATTCCTTTCCTCACATATCCTGACCACATTCTCTGTGACACAACCCATTTTCTGATCTGTACAATGGAGATAAGAGTGACAAACCTCACAGAGACACACAAAACACACATAAAAAAGTCTCACACACAGTAAATAACAAAATCTATGTGAATTATTATACCAGCCCCTTATTTGTCTTTTAAAGTTCAGACCACATCAGCTCCTTGGGTTCAATTTTTCTCCTTGGAAGAATTATATGGCTCCCTCTTTGCTCTTTTTGCAATTTGAATTTAATATTTTTTATAGTCTCCTTTATGTTCTGGCTAAAAAGCACATGTCTGCTTCTCCAATTGGAACACTAAGGCACTATCTTATTTATAGTTTTATCCTCCATGAGGCTGTGAAGGGTACAGTAGGTCCCAAATAAATAATTGCTGAATTCAAATTCCATGTATACTTTAATTAGTAAGTTGCTAATTAATCTTAAAATGAATCT
Source organism: Spilogale gracilis (assembly GCA_004023965.1). Classification (NCBI taxonomy): domain Eukaryota; kingdom Metazoa; phylum Chordata; class Mammalia; order Carnivora; family Mephitidae; genus Spilogale; species Spilogale gracilis. The sequence goes on from PITA01003742.1 coordinate 97,124, forward strand.
GCAGGGAAGATGATTATTGCAACACACATCATTAGAACAAATCTACTAGAGTCTCACATTTTAGCTGAAAAGAAATAATTCCTTCTATACAACACTTTAAGGTAACATCACAGATTTCTTGAAAATATTTGTTTGTATTCTAGTATCTTTGGTGGGTACAATATCACAGCAAACAACAACACCTCATCCATTCCCATATCCCTCACAGAATGGCCTGACTGAGCACATCCAAGGTCTGTTAATAGATCGTTGACTGACTCTGGTGCTTAACAAATGTTTCCTTATACTGAGCTTAAGTCGCCTTCTCAGAACTTCCACTCATGAATTCTAGCTCTGCAATTTACATTAATAAGGTTTCTACCCCAAGGAAATTTATAATTGAAGCCACAGTCATCCAAACTGCAAACTGCCTCCCCTCTCTACAGTTCAAACAAAAAAAGAGAGAAAAAATGCTGAATTTACAGCAGGAGAAAAGTTCTTATTGCTTACTCTCTTTCAACCTGAAATGATGCAAATAGGTGTCAATGAGTGGCAGAGAAATGTGCTAGAAGAGCCTAAAGTCCAACAGGCAAATGCAGTGGGGTGATATGGAGAGGGACATGCACAGAAGTGCCCACAAAAACGGAGCTTGCAAGTCGAACAGCCCTGCTTACTGGGCAGCCTCATCCTTCAGGGGTCCCTCGGGGACCACATGACATCAGAGACCCTGATACTTCCATATCCTCCCTCCCTAAGATGACTAAAGAGTCAGGCTGTACACGATTTTGAGCTGGAGGATATGAATAGGTGACTATTTTCTCACTCTTTCTGCTCTGTGCAAAACGAGCCCATGAAAACTTCAATGTATCTCAGATACGCTCAAGCACAATCTAGAATTTGAAAACAGAAAACCAACAGGACGCCAGGGCCTAAAGGATGGGATCACTACTTTGCACAACGAAACAGTGCCTGGCATCTGGCGAGGGTTTCTCCTTACATTATTTGCTTATCGAGGAGTGTTGCAACATGGTCTTACAGATCAAAAAGGCAGCCTTGGAGAGCAACTGCTGAGGACATAATATCTGCTGAACACTGTTGTCCCAGCCTTGGAGAGCAGATCTAAGCCCTGAAAAGTCCTGTTGTATCACTGCTATCTCAGAAAGCCTAAAAGCAGATTTCCAAGGGACCGCCTTCACTGGCTTCTGAAAAGTTTTCAGAAGTGGTATTCTAGCCATGGCAAGTATATACACTGGATTAGTAGTAGGTAATACTGAAGATGAGAAAGTTATCAAATTTTCAATTAAAGAAACACCATAGACTTTATTCTGAATTCCTTTTCACCTTTGGGTTTTTATTACCGTTATCGTTTACACAAACAATTGTCAACTATCCACTCCCCATACGTTCCTGCCAGCCCAGCCCTGAGCATCCTTCCGTAACAGGGAAGCCGTCAAACTTACTCATGTTAGGAGAGTTTGACATGACTCCTTTAGAATAGTATGAGGATTTCTTTAGCTTGAATAAGCACGGACACTAAGAAATATTCTGCTTCTAACTAAATATGCTTAATTTATTTGTGAAGAGTCTCTGCAAAATAATGTGGCCATCTATCAATGTTCACTGTGACTCATCATAAAATGCAAACAATAACCTTGACACGTATGTCCCCCTGTTGGACCCTCCCTGGATAACTTTAATGAGCCTACATGGAAGGGTATGAAGCAGAGCCGGTCTCCAAATTAGAAAGACTACACTAGCCAGATTAGTGTACAAACGACCCTGGAATTCAGAATCCACTTTCCCTTACAAAAAAAAAAAAAAAAAAGAGGGGGCAATAATAAGGATTATTTTCCTAAAAGAGGCCACAAAAAACTTATGAAATAATGACAAAGGGTAACTAACACTAATGAAGTATTCACCATGTTCAAGACACTGTTTAAGCACTCCAAGTTCACGGCAGTCTTAGAAGGTACATACTATTACTATCTCTTTTACAGATGAGAAAATTGATGCAGACAGAAGCTAAGGAACTTGACCAAGGCCAAAAAGCTGGTAAGTGGCAGAGGTGGATTCTGACACAGTAAGCTCTTTATTTGTTTGTTTGCTCATTTAAAGACTTTATTTATTTATTTGTTTTTGTTTTTAATTTTTTTTTTAAGATTTTATTTATTTATTTGACAGAGAGAAACACAGCCAGAGAGGGAACACAAGCAGAGGGACTGAGAAAGGGAGAAGCAGGCCTCCCGCCGAGCAGGAAGCCTGATATGGGACTTGATCCCGGGTCTCCAGGATCATGACCTGAGCTGAAAGCACTTGCTGAACCAACTGAGCCACCCAGGTGCCCCAAGACTTTATTTATTTAAGAGAAAGAGCACGAGGTGGGAGGGAGGAGGGAGGGGAGTAGCAGGCTCCCTGCTGTGCAGGACTCCATCCCAGGACCCTGGGATCCTGATCCGAGCTGAAGGCAGACTGAGCCACCCAGGCACCTCTAAATTTAAATTTTTTTTTAAAGCAAATTTTTTTTAAAGATTATTTATTTATTTATTTGACAGAGAGAAACACAGCCAGAGGGGGAACACAAGCAGAGGAGTGAGAGAGGGAGAAGCAGGCTTCCCGCCAAGCAGGGAGCCCGATATGGGGCTCAATCCCAGGTCTCCAGGATCATGACCTGAGCCGAAGGCAGTTGCTTAACCAACTGAGCCACCCAGGCGCCCCTAAATTTAATTTTTTTAACTGAATTAACTAAAACTAGATAAAATAAAAATTTCAGTTGGTCACATGACTCACCTTCAAGTGTTCAATACCCAAAAACTGCACCTGTCACTGGCTGGCACACTAAGGAGAGCAGACGGAAGTATTTCTGCCTTTACAGAAAGTTTTACTGGATAGCTCAGCTGCCTGACAAAGTTCTTCTGGAAAGGGCCAAATATCTTAGGCAGGATCCCCTGCCCTCTGTGGAGATGTGGAGAGGAACTTGGGGCATTGAACTCTCTATTTCATCTCCTTTCCCTCACAAGGCAATGACACATCTTCTGGCCTAGTAGCCTTTTTTTTTTTTTTTTTTTAAGATTTTATTTATTCATTTGAGAGAGCACAGAGAGCATGCACAGGGGAGAGGGGTGGGAGGGGCAGAGAGAGAAACAGGCAGACTCTGCTGAGTGGGGAGCTCGATACGAGGTTCCATCCCAGGAGCCCAAATCATGAGCTGAGTTGAAGGCAGAAGCTTAACTGATGGAGCCACCCAGGGGCCCCTAACCCCTTAGCTCTTAAGAAGCCTAGGGGTGGGGCGCCTGGGTGGCTCAGTTGGTTGGCCACTGCCTTCGGCTCAGGTCATGATCCGGGAAACCTGGGATGGAGCCCCACATCGGGCTCCCTGCTTGGTGGGAAGCCTGCTTCTCCCTCTCTCACTTGTGTTCCCTCTCTAGCTGTGTTTCTCTCTGTCAAATAAATAAATGAATGAATGAATGAATGAATGAATGAATAAATAAATAAATAAATAAATAAGAAGCCTAAAATACAGATTTGGGGTCCCAGGTGAACAGACATACTTATTGGCTCTTGGCTCTGAGGTGGTGCCGAGGAAGCTGTATGTTTAATGAGCCACACAGTGGTGTTACTCTTGGTGCTCTGTGCCCCACAGCATGAAAAATGCCACCGGCCTTTAAACACTGGGTGGGAAAAGAGATGGAGAGTTAGGTTAAGTTCCCCTCTAGAAGGTGTAATCCCTAAACCGTGGAGAGAAGCTAGCACTTATCCCCAGCAGGCCCAGGAAAGACTAAGGGTCAACCAAGGAGAGGAGGCAACAAACAAGCCTCCCAATGGGCCAACAGGAAAGAGCTCCGAGTGGAAGGAAGCCTGGTAGAGTGGAGTTGGCCTGGCAAAGGTGGTGGGGGACAAAGAATCTTTCCCACAGGACCTCAGGAGTGGATGTGCTCCCTAGCATGTGGACTCCCACCCTGTCCACTGTTCCTGGAGCCCAGCAGCAGCACAAAGAATTTTCAGGAGTCTATCTGTCTCTGTCTTTACATTATCATTCTGTTCTTTTCTTTCTTTCTTTCTTTCTTTCTTTCTTTCTTTCTTTCTTTCTTTCTTCCTTCCTTCCTTCCTTCCTTCCTTCCTTCCTTCCTTCCTTCCTTCCTTTCTTTCGGATTTTATTTATCTGACAGAGAGAAACATAGACAGAGAGGCTTAGACATCCTCAGCTTAACAACTGAGCCACCCAGGCGCTCTCATTTTTCTTTGTAAATGGATTTATTCATTATTAGCTGTGACCTTGTGCAAGGGAGGTGCCTCAGTTTCCTCCTAAATCTTGGTGCCTCAGTTTCCTCCTAAAATAAAACAAAGTACGTAGAGGATTCTTGAAAAATCAAATCAATGAGTCCATGCAATGAGCTTAGAACAGTCACTCCGAGTTATGTGCTCCAGAGATGTTTGTTAAATAAAAAATGCCATTTAATGTTTAATAACCACCTCCTACCAGTCAGGTACACTGTTAGATGCAAAGACACAGAAATAAAGAGAACCTCAAAGGAGATGGAAATTGAAACACTGTTGAATATGCTATGTGTATAAATAAGGGAATGCCGTGAGAACACCAAGGACACGATTCCAGAGATGCACTGCCCGCGACGTGCAAACAAACACTGCTGCGCTCTGCATTAAGAACTGGTTACGGTGGCAACTTTTATGTTATGTGCTTTTTACCACAATAAAAAACAAAACAAACAAACAAAAAAACAAACCTCAAATGAAAATGAGAGAGACGGCGTGAGGAGAAAGGGAAGAAAAGTTGATCGGGGTAATCTGGGACTGGAGAGAAGCAGGAGTGATGCATAGGGGATGTAAAGGAAGAGATCATTCCTAAATGGAAGACTAGATTCCCAGATATGCTGGGGACGGAGCTCAGAGGTGCCACACGGAAAGGATAGGAGTTAGGCTAGTTGTCTGAGATGGTGGTTCGTCTGTTCATTATTAAATCCCCAGCAATTACAAAAAGCCAAAATACTGGGACTTAATATTATCAATCACAAAACAGGGGCTTTAAAAAACAAACAAACAAGGAAATTCACTGTTTGACTCTCATGTTCTAAACTAGTCACTTTGCTTCCATGATATGATGTTCCATGAAGACTCTTTAGTAATGACTTTGTGGATTTATGTGGTTGGTATTTTGTGATATCTGGTATTCTCTTCCTAGATAAGGATTTATCATCTTATTGAAAAATAAGAATTCTATGGCTATTCTAAAAAACAAATACACATGGGGCTCCTGGGTAGCTCAGTCGGTTAAGCATCCGTCTTTGGCTCAGGTCATGATCTCGGGGTCCTGGGATCGAGCCCCACATTGGGTTCCTTGCTAGATGGGCAGCCTGCTTCTCCCTCTTTCTCTGACCCGCCCCCATTCATGCTCGCTAAGTAAAAATCATCTTAAAAAAAAAATAAAAAAAACAAATACACATAAAACTAAAGAAAAAAACCAAATGGAGAGTGTGTATTGCAGCCCACAAGACCCTGGGTGGGGGACCTGCTCACCTCCCTGCATCCCCCGCCTGGCTTCTCTGCTTTGTCCCGACTGCTGACTCTCAGCCACCCAGCTGCCAGAAGGTACTGTACTTAGGTTTTCTCTGCCTGGAACGTCTGTTCTCCTGATACCCTATCTGGTATGTACCTTCATTTCTTTCAGGTCTCTGCTCCTGTCTACTAATATGCTCTCTCTCCTATCCTGCTCAATTTTTCTTATAAGCTTAATACAGGCTAGATAATGCTAGTCAGCCCCACCCACTTCATGGTCTCCTTGAGGATAAAGACTCTGTTATGTTCACTACTGTATCTCAAGCTTCTAAAACAGTGCGTGGTATATAGTAAATGATCAAAAACTATTCCTGACATGCAGTAAAATGTAGATGAAGAACATTTAACAAATCCTTATTACATCATGGGGTTTTGTAAAGGCCTGGTAGTCAAATATTTTGGAGGTTCTCACTTTTAATCACATGCATATTTTAAAACTTTTAATCTAGTAAACCCTCCCATGTTAAAAAAAAAAAAAAAACTCAAACAGCAAGATCTGACCATCAAAAGGACATTTGTATTTTGAGCAAATCTAAAGACTCTACTTGGTTATTTAACATATAAAACAACATTGTTTATAGCTTCACTCAGGTCTCTTGTTTACCCTTATAATGTTCTTGAGGGGTAAGGATGGAATAGGTATTTTCCCCACTTAATAATGAGAAAATGGTCCAGAGAGGTTTCCTTGTCCACACACACACACCCAGATCAGCAACAAAGCTGGAAACCTGGACATGTTTCCTCTCTCACAAGTTTACTGAATCATTAGGGCCAAATGATTCCACTTTTGGGAGATACTCCTATTATAGAAACTGCTGAAACGACAGTCATGACAGTCTTAGAACTGAGAAGTAAATGGCTATATAAATAAGCCTTCTCCTTACCAATTGAGCCAGCCTCCTCTTCTACAAGTCAAATTAAACATCCACACTTCAGATTATTGCACATTTTGACGCTACTAGATTCTACTGGCATTCCCCTGTCAATACGTACTGAGTGGAGAGCAAGGCAGGGCCCAGTGACAGATGGCAACATGTGACCCCAATCCTTAGTGATTTTTTTTTTTAGGTGATAAAGTCATTGCAGTATAACAACAATCCTCATTACTCCTGAAATAATGAGAAACATCCAAGTATATCTCTCATTAAAAAAACAGTTTCATAGTTGAAGGAACAATAAAGGAAAACAGATTCATCAGTTAGAGGTCATAGAGTCCATCCAACTCTATCTTGTTCCAGCTGAGAAAATTGCGACCCAAATAAGCTAAAAGATTTGTCGAAAGCCACACGACTAGTTTTTGCAAGAGCCAAAGCTAAAACCCTGGCCTCCTGCCTCCCAATTCAGAGTTTTACACTTAAAACCTTGATGATCCACATAAACTGGTATCTTTTCCTCCTAGTTTCTTCCTTTGTTTTCAGTTTTGTATAGAGGGAAATCAGTCACTAAACAAAGTACCCACAGACCTTTTGATGGATAAATGCTCCATAAATATTTGAGTGAATTGAACTGAATCTGGACATGACTTACCCCCATAAGAAGCAGAATGCTTAATATTTAAGACTATCCCATTTGTGATTTTTGGTTTTCATAGTGATACATAAGATTTACTGCTACATATGGTCTGGCTTACATCTACGAACAAGCATTTCCTGATGAATGACAACTCCCACAAGATGTAACTTCCCAAATATTTTAGACAGCTGATGAAGAAAAAGCATGCCCCATAGAAAAGATTAATAACCTATTAGGTCATTCAGCATTGAAAGGCACTCTAGGTTTGCCATGATATAGCTGATAGTCTGCCCTTAGAAATCTGTTTTAGGCACATAAGGATAGACATTTGGGCTGCGTTAACCAACTTAACGGACAGGATTATAAAATTTAGGACTTTAAGAACCATACCACATACAAATTTGGTCCAATAGTCTAAGTCAAGATAATTCCCAATCTTACACAGTGACAAGGATATATTTCTATTTTAATTCTTCAGTGATTAGTGTTTGCTTTAGAGAGAGTCCTATTTTATAGGACAGAGTCCCCTCCTCTACTGTATCCAGGGTTATCTAGTACATAACAATACTGTCACTTCATTCTGGCCATAAAATGAGGGATCAATGTACAAACGCGAAGCTGTGGAAAAGAGCCATAAGCTCACTGCCTCACTGCTGTGGGGTGGGGGATGGGGGGACAGGTCAGTGTTTCTGTAAGAATAAAACCTATCAACAATGTTCAAGGTTAGGTCACTGAAAATACAAGAGGAACCTAAAAAGGGTGTATATATGAAATGATATATTTAAAAATAAAAATATTTTTTTTCTCCTAGCATCCCCTCCCAGAAAGCTGTAAGGCAGAAACTGGTTTTGATCTCTTCGCTATTTTGCAACTTTGTGTTGACAGCTTTGAGAGGTTGTTCAGTTGGAGGGAAGGGGTCAAATATCTTTCAAAAAGGACAGGTTGAGTTAGTATCTTGATGTTCCCTGGATCTCTATCTCTCCCCTGTATGATTACAGAAGCCTGCACACATTGTTTCTAAGAACATTTCAACAAAATTGCCTTTAGTGAGAACAAGACAACTGTTCACAGTCTGGACAGAGTAAGTAAATAGTTTGTACTAGAAGCCTGGCTGTAATATGGCTTTAAAAATCCATCTTAGGTCATAAACTCTTCCTACCTAAAATTCCCAAGGTTCTATCCCAATTTTAACTCCAATTAATCCTTGCCCAAACCTGTGGAAATTAAGCAGAATATTGTTAATTAAGAGTTAAGCCTCTTAAAAATAGTCACTTATGCAAGGTTTTATTTATTTATTTATTTTTAAGATTTTATTTATTTGACAGAGAGAGACACAGCTAGAGAGGAACAGAAGCAGGGGGAGTGAGAGGGAGAAGCAGGCTCCCCGATGCAGGGCTGGATCCCAGGACTCCAGGGTCGTGACCTGAGCCAAAGGCAGTCGCTTAACCAACTGAGCCACCCAGGCGCCCCACTTATCCAAGTTTTGAACAAACATCACAAGCAATTATTACACCCCTGGCACTGCACAGAGGGAAAGTAGGGAGGCCATATGGTTAGCACTTTCACCTGGGGGGGGGGGCTCAGCTGCAAAGGGCGTGCGCACACACACACACACCAATATTAACCTCAGGGAAACGTGGTCGTATTAAGTCAGCTGACAGAACCGACAGCAAAGGAAAATAGTGAAATACAGATACTGCTTGTTTTCTCCAAAAGACAGCATAGAGGCTGCCCTCCACCATCAATAGGCTGGATTTTTCACAACAGCTATCCTTATGGTAATTCTCTTGGAGATGCAGAAGGAAGAAAACAGAAGCTGGGGAAAGCAGAACAGACTGCTAATGTCTTCGTTCAGAATATGTCTGGGCTGGTTCATGTCTGGCTTGCTCCATAACAAACAGCCAACCAAAGTCCTGATCACTATAGTGGAAGAACCCCCATATGAAGTGTAAGGAAAGCCTGGACAGCTGACTGCCTCCGCTCCCCCCCACGCACCCCTCAACTGGGCAGTTTCAGACTTCATGTCTTGGCAGTGAACCGTTTGACCTGGACCATTCCATTCAGACCTCAGCATCTCTGAGAGCTGCTAGGAGAACACCCTCTGTGTTCCACTTCCAGAAAATAAGGCTGTCTAGCCGGCATCAAGGCAGCTCATTTCGATGAGCACCTACCCTGAAAGCACCCTGTAGTTAGCTCCTGCTAGTTTCTGTCAGTGGCTAATTTATATGTAAACTATAGTACTTGCCCCAACAAACAAACAAACTACAGTACTTGTACCACAAGAACTTGCATTTAAGTTAAGAGAAAGAATACATTCTCAGGAAAGCCAAATTCCAAATTCTAAACTTGACACTTGGCAAGGCACTGCCAGCTAGAGAGGAAGTAAGCATGAAGGGCCTGAGCTACACACACCAGCTTGAGAGAAGTAAGCCAGATGATGGCCAAAGCCATAGGTTCTCAAAAGAAAAACTGGAGAAACAGAAGGTAGCACCTGCAGGCAAACAAAAATAAAGACAACAAAATAAAAGTACGAATATAAAAACCACCGCACAATGTTTTCAATGGACTTTTACTACAGAAAAGAGTGACTGAAGGTATGGAAATAAATCCATCCACCATGTGTACGGAACCAAACCAGATACCACAGGTCAGCAACGTTTTCCAACTGCAAATCACCAGGATGTTTTATAATGAAGTTGACTGACATAAATCATTAACTCTTGAGATGATACTTAAGGTATCTTGTTAGTATTCCTGTCAGCAGCAGAAAGAAACAAGTGTTAATGAAAAAAAGCAGAATTCTATGGCTATCAGAGACCCAAGAGTAATTATGCACTAAGTAAATTAATGCAAATGCAAACAGTCTAAGAACTCCAAGCTTTCAATTTTGCTCAAATGTATTTGAAGTCTACAAGTAAACATATTTCTTAGGACGGGTAAGAGGATATCTCTTGAATATTTGAACCGTCAGAGACCGTTATGTACAGATACTTAGTAAAAAAAAAAGCACTTCTGTATGTTAATTAATCATTAATGAGGCTCCAAATACCACTTCAACCTCAGGTAATCATCTACTCACTTTCTTTAACACCCTACAAACCAGAAACTATGTTACCCTGTATTACCCAGGAGACTCTGACATTTAACCCTAGATATGCATAAGATAACTTGACCTTGTAAACATCAGACAGCTGCAAGAAAAGGCCAAAGATACTCATCATGCTAGGGGTCTGTACCTTCTAGCAGTAGCAAACGAATGTTTCTTCACTAGGATTTTATCTGTAAACAGCTTACATAACTTTGCAACCTTGAGGCATGAATGAAACAACACAGGAAGTAACTTCCTCATCCACCACTTCAACGCTGTATTACTAAGTATCTCATTTCGGAAACAGATCTGAAGTAGAATTAGTAAAGCTCAACTCTATGCCCAAATGGGAAGGTATGGAGTGTGCTACAGACACGACCTAATGTAATTCCTAAATGTAATTCTTCCTAGAAGAACAAAAGCCTGAGAATACTGCTCGCTTACTTCCAAATTATCAAAGGGAACCGATGTTCACGGAGCTAAATGCCCAGTGCCAGGCAGTCACTGCTCCCTGCAGGGTCTGCTGGTCTTCAGCTATAGCTCACGTCTTGAGTTAGAGGCAACGATGGGTCGGATGCTGGGAGCTGTGACGGTGAAAACACCAGTGCCACAGACTCGATTCCTCTGGGGAATGGCAGAATGCAAAGTGTCTCATCCCCTAACAAACCTAACAAAATGGTGTTGCTTAAGTTTCCTCTCTAAATGTCCCCAACTGAAAGGAAAATTTTGAAAAATCGTAGGGAAACTGTAGTCAAAGTACCAACAGTTTCAACTTTTTTCTTGCCTTATACAACCATGTGAGGCCACGAGAAATGTTAGTGTCTATAAATTTCTAGAAAACCAAAAAAGGTAAGCAAACACAATTTAACTCTTTCAAGCTTCTAATTAAAGTTGACTAATGCACCTGAGCTCAAGAGAACCACTAAGGTTCTCAGTCCATCAGAGTAGAGCCTTGAACCTACGTCTACCGCCGGCTTTGGTATCCCCCACCCCACCTCTTCCCCAGTGCGACCACTCGGCATGGATACAGTCCTTTCCCTGTCCTCCAGCTAGAACTGTTGAAGCCATCTTCAAGTCAACTCTCTGTCAACTCTCAGATCTAGAAGGTTGCTAAGCCCTAATGGGTTCAGCTTAGAAACTGTTCACCCCGGCCCTCCCCACTGTCTCAATCTAGGCTTTAACAAGCCCATTGGACTCCCTGCCATCCATCTCTTCCCATAACAGCCTATTTTCTTTAGAAAAGAAAAAGGAACTCAAACTGTAACTTTCCCCTTCAGGCTCTGGGATCAAGTCCAACCTCCATAGGTGTGCACAAAGCTACAGCAACCCCCTCCGGTACCCCACAGCCACACACCCTGTGAGATTCCTGCCACACTCACCTGTACCTGCAATGAGCAGGCCAAGAGAGCATTGACAGAATCGCCATCAAAATAACACTCCGGTGTATTTATACAAGGTTCTTGCTCTACATCTTCCCCCAATGCCTGCTGCAATGACTCAGAGGGGTAAGGAGGACTTCCTTACACTGAGTACAGCGGCTGAGAGCGGTGGCTGGAACCCTGGAATCCTGGAGGTGGTGGAATCCTGGGCAAGTTACTTCATCCTGCTAAGCTTAAATGTCCTTTTCTGCGGTTTGGGAATAAAAGCAGGACTGACCTCACCTCGAGCCTGCGTCAATGAAGTGATACAGGAAGTGTATGATGCTTAGCGCGGTGCCCTGTACTCAACTGGCGGTCCGCAGCTAGCCCCACAGCCATGGGGCTTGCTCCGCTTTCTGTGGGGAGGAATGACCAGCATCACGGAATTTGCAAGCGCATGGGGTGGTGTGTGTGGTAGTCACGGGCGAGATGAGGCAGATATTTTTGAAGGAATCTGTGTGATTTGAGGAGGCCTGTCAGCTTTTAAAAACTTAATCTAGGGATGTTTTATTTTGCAGCCTCAAACCCTTTTTCATTTTTTTCTTAAAGATTTCATTTATTTATTTGACACAGAGAGACACAGTGAGAAGAGTGAGAGAGAACACAAGCAGGGGGAGTGAGAGAGGGAGAAGGAGGCTTCCTGATGAGCAGGGAGCCTGATGTGGGGCTCGATCCCAGGTCTCCAGGATCATAACCTGAGCCGAAGGCAGACGCTTAACAACCAGGCCACCCAGGCGCTGCCGCAACCCTTTTTTACATGATGTAAAAGTTCCCTGAAAGGGACCGATAGTTTCTAATTCTTACATTTTATGATTTTAAACTCTTTTGATTTGTCTGCTCCAATATATCTTCTTCAAAACCACAGATAAATACTTTGTGTCAGACACAAAGCAAGGCACTGGGAAATACAAAGATGGCTTCTGTATTTTCCCACCATTTGAAGTCCATTTTGTGGCTTGGTTGTGCTGGTAATTTAGCACCTTGAAAAGAAAACTCTTATATTTGGGCCCATCTTCCACCTTCTCAGGCTTCCTTTGCTTTTCACAGGCAAGCTTTCCATCTGATAGGGTCCTGAAGATCAGAGACCAAGCAACTGCTTCCACTTAAATTCTAACCTGCCAACCGTCAGTCCTTACAGTGAAGACAGTTATTTTCTCTCAATCTTCCAACCCCTGAAATCAGAGGGTCATCATTTGGGTCATAATTTGTTTCTTTTGAGAATTTCCAAAGGGTATATTTCTTAGGTGTATTAGAATTTCTGAGAGCCTGGGAAATCTTCATTTTTTTAAAAAAAGATTTTATTTACTTGACAGAGAGAGAGCACAAGCAGGGGGAGTGGAACAGGGAGCTGAACAGGAAGCCCAACGAGGGGCTCAATCCCAGGACTATGAGATCATGACCTAAGCCGAAGACAGACACTTTACATACTGAGCCCCCCAGATGCCCTGGAAATCCTCATTTTAAGGAAAAAAAATTTTAATTAAATACTCTTCCATCATAGGCCAGTAGAGAAATGTAAATCACAATGATATACCATTTTAGCCCTACTAAGATGGCTACAATCAGAAAGACAGATAATGACAAGTGTTGGCCACAATGTGGCAAAGCTAAAAACCTTCATACATTGCTGGCGGGAATGCAAAATCAGGCAGCTGCTTCTTAAAGTCTGGCAGTTCCTCAATATGTTAAATATAGAATTACTGTATGACCTATCAATTCCACTCCTGGGTAAGACAAATTAAAATACAACACCCCCACAAAAATGTGTACACAAATGTTCACAGCAACATTGTATACAACAGCCCTGAAGTGGGAAACAACCTAAACGTCTGCAACCAAGAAGAATGGAAAAATAAAACTTGGTATATCTAGTTTCAATTTTGCAAGATGCAAAGTTCTGAAAATCTGTTTCACCACAATATGAATGTACTAAGACTGAATGGACATTTAACAATTTTGGGGGGGCATACTTACACAATGGAAAATTATTTGACAATTAAAAAATGAAATACTGACACTACAGCACAGATGATCCTTGAAAACATTATACTGAGGGAAACAAGCTAGTCACAAAGGTCACGTATTGTATGATTTCCTTCGTATTAAATGTTCCAAACAGGCAAATCTATAGAAAGTAGATTAGTTGTTGCCAGGGGCTAGGGGGATTGAGGAAAAGGGAGGATGTGTAATGGGTACAGAGTTGGTTTTGTTTTTTTTTCAAGATTTTATTTATTTAAGTAATCTCTATACCTAATGTGGACTCACGACCCTTAGTCAGTAAGTCAGATGCTTCGCCAACCAGAAGCCCCAGGGTTTCTTTTTTAGGTGATGAAATATAAAATTGATTGTGGGGATTATTGCACAATTCTGTGAAAGTACTAAGCGCCATTGAATTGTACACTTTAAATGGGCCAATTGTATGGTATGTGAACTTTATCTCAATAAAGCTGTCAAAAATATGTAAGAAAAAAAATGAGTGACTTGCTAGGTCCCTAGGCCAAAGCCATGACATTTTGTTTAGCTTAATAAAAGGCCTTCAGCTTTGGGGTCTGTAACAGTAACATTTGTACCAATTTTCCCTTTTCCTGTTAGGTGTAAGGATCTGATGTACCTGAAGTCCTCCTGGCATTCCCCAGCTGCTCTGCTGCATTCTCACCACACTCCCTCCTCAGCAGGTGCTCCTGAGTGACAGGGCTGCAGGGTTCCCTGGGAAAATCTTGCTATTTTATTTCCTGTTACCCTGGGGAAGCCAAGTGACAACAACAGAAAACCTATAGCCCTTAGTAACAGAGAAAAAGACGTTTTGTAAGATACAGACATGGTTTAGGAGGCTGGAGAGGTGGAGAACCAAGGGAATGACCCACAGGAGCCAAAACACCTTTGGAAACACAATGATACTGCACAATGGCATGTTCGTGTGGGGTCTGCAGTGTGTTATGAGTGCCATAAGCAAGCGTTCTCAAATGGGGCTCTAAGGAGCTCCAGAGGACCAGAGACACAGTTAAGAATAATCTTTAAAGTACTCTTTCAATTTTGTTTTCATTTGACTGTTAAACTAAAAGAAACTGATATAAATACATAGTGGACCATCTGAATGATCCCTTTACCAACACAGTGCCCAGGTCTGCATTTATGACTGTAGTGGCTCCTAGTGACCCTCCTCACTAAAAGCACTTATAGGACACTGGCAAGCGCATGTGGCAATGGCAAAGGTCAACGTAAGACACTTATCGAGTAAGACCTTGATTTCACGACACCATGAAATAACAAAACAGAGTATTGTACTGCATGGCTATAGGCTCATAAGGAAAGGACAGAGGAAGACTTGACACATAACTGATGCAGTCACACTAAGTGAAGGCAAAATGATATAAATGCATTCATAATAATACATTCATAATGGCTTGGAAGTATTACAGAACAAAGGTTTTGTTTTAGTGGTTCAAAGTTACAAAGAGGAGGCAATTATCAGAAAAAGAGTCATGTTCAAGTTGTTTGCAAAATAGTGTGAATGAGTCATTTCTATAATCTATTGACTTCCTTCAGCAGTCTGACGCTTGGCCACATGCTAAAACTTTAAAAATTTTCCACATCTAGGAGAACTAAAATTGACAAACACATCCCTGCTCCTGGTTTCAGTAATAGTTGAATTAGGTAAATGTTTGACGTAATTCTAGAATGTTTTCAGTAATTCTAGATTTCAGTAATTATAGAATGCTAAACTTATCCTTACATGTACAAAAAATTTACAGCACTAGCAAGAAAATAAAAATCATTAAAATCATCAAAATTGTAATTCAAGGACTGCTGACAGATGTAGCCTGATGATGTCTCATGGTTCTGAGATAGCCAGCAAGGCCTTTGAGTCCATAATGTGCTTCTGAATAACATATTTACTAAAAACAAGTATTCTCTGCATCACTATTATCAAAATCAAAAGACTCAGATGCATTAAGTAAATACTAGGACCCAAGACAACAACTTTATGTTATTTAAAAAAGCATTAATATGGGGCACCTGGGTGGCTCAGTTAAGCTTCTCTTTTTGAAAAAAAATAATATATATATATATATTTTATGTATTTATTGAGAGAGAGAGAGAGAGAGAGAGAGCATGAGAAGGGAGATGGTAAGAGGTAGAGGCAGACTCCCTGTGGAGCTGGGAGCCTGAAGCATCTGACTCTTGATCTGGACTCAGGTCACTCATCTCAGGGCTGTGAGACTGAGCCCCATGCTGAGCTCCACGCTCAGCCCAGAGTGTGCTTAAGTGTCTCTCCCTCTTCCCCACTTACACTTCCTCTCTCTCTAAAAAACTTAAAAATAAAAAAGCTCAACATAGGTGATTTAGTTTCAGCAGAAGAGCATTCATCATACAAATATTTTGCATTTAAAGTTTAATGGTTTCAAAAATATTGTTTGCATTTTTTAATGATTTTTCAAATGTTTCAAAAGTTGCCCAGGAACTATCAGCATAAGGAGAACAAATTTTATTTCATGTCCGTCCATACTTAGTATACATAAGCAAAGCAAATTTAAGTCAATAAAGAGAGTTTACTAAAAACTCCTTTAAAGAAAATAAACTTATGCATGGGCTGTTGGATAAACAATATTAAGTAGGAATATGGGAGTGATTTGGAATATGCTCTTTACATTCAAAGAACATTTGAGATCCTACTTTATGCAAGGCACTAGGATACAGAGGGAAACAACAAAGACATATCTATACCCACATGGAGCTTGGAATCTATTAGAAAAGATAAATAAAAGTGGTGAGTGAAATGTTGGGAAGATATGAGTTACTACAGAAACAAATATCAGGGGGACCTAATTTAGTTTAGGGGTTGAAGAAGGCTTCTTGAAAGATATGACATTTAAGAGAAGATGAAAGGAAGAAACAGGAGGTAGCTAGAAAGTGAAGCAGCAGAGGGGGAAAAAGAGAGTTCCAAGCATCAGACACACCCTGAAGGCTCGTTTTCAATGAAAGCTTAGCAGATGTGGAGAACAGATAGAAGCTCTCTGAGGCTTTATATGGAGTGAGCCTGGAGTGCAGTAGGGGATGAGGGAGGGCAAGAGCCATAGACTGCAGTCTACCTCATGCAAGGGTTTAAAGTCTTAAGGAGCCTGGTTTTTAACTTCTTATGAAGGAGTTCTGAAGGCACAGAGAAGTCACTGGAAGGTTTTATGCAAGTCCCTGACATAATGTGTTTGGTTCCGTAGAAGCCTCCAAGACTTTACTGAGAAGAGAGCACTGGAGGTCAGAGCTGCAGGGAGGAGGGGGTGGGGGCAGCTTCAGCAGTCCCAGCCAGACTTGACAGTGGAGTTGTAGATTGGAGCAGTACATTGGAGTTTCAAGGGATATCAGATAAACCTTGATAATTTAAGTTTAAGGCAGAATTGAGACTATTTGGCAACTCACCGCAAGAGGAGGTTAAATGAGAAGGATATACCAAGAAAAATGGCTGAATGGAAACTAGTGGACAGTGGTGTCCTCCCCAAGATGAAGAACAAAATGTAAATCCTTATGAGTTGAGGACCACCTGCATTCAAAGACTATTTTGTAAAGCTGTTTGAAAAAAGTATTTTGTTTTTCTTGCAATTTCATACCTCTAAATCTATTATGAATAGTTTTTTTTTTTTTAAACAAAAATACTACTGACTTGCATAATCACTCACACCCAGGGGCGGCAATATTCAAAACAACTCTGTGTTCTTTTTGGAAAGTCTTGGTTCAAAGACAAAAATCAGAGAACAGACAAATCTTTTGATCCTCACTACTGACACAGCGCTTCAGTGCAAACCCAAGCACTACTTAAGACCTCTCTTTGATGGGACAAAGGGTGACAGCTCAACCCAGGCACTCAGGGTTAAGAGGCTCACTCTACACTTTAAATAACAGAAAGGAGGATTTAAATATCAAAAGAACTGGGAATTGGAGTTCAAGTGACCAACGCACCTGGCAGAATTTAATTCCATGCAAATTCACAATTTTCTAGGAACAAACAACTCTGGGAAAATTTTCCCATGACCCACCTCCTCATGAACATTTTTAATATTTCAAAAATCTTAAAAACCGGAACAAAGCAATTTTGAAATCTCAAAGGGTCAGAGCAACTGGAATTAGTTTAAGAATGCATTGCACATGAAAGACACCGAGGCTCTATAAACAGGGCATCTTCTTCACACCAAAGCACAAGGAAACAAAGAAAGAACTAAACTAACACAGACCACAGAAAATATCACATGAAAGGAGACCATGTCTGGCTTAGCCTGCAACAGAAAAATCTCAAATAAACAGGCTTGGTTTTGTGGGTTTCCTAAAAGCAGTGCATAGAGAAAGGAGAATCACAACCAGTTTGAACATCCTAAAAGTGAGAGACAGTAGCATTGCAGTGATATTCCAAGTTATCAGAATCACTAAAGACACAAACAGAAGCAGAGGATCCTGGACCACTCACCCTGCCTGGCTGTGCACAGCTTAGCCCACTGCCCACTCACTGCACTGCATGACCTACCTTCGGGGTCCATCTCCATCTCTTCCTCCAGGGGCCAGAGCTGGGAAGACTACAGTGGACCCCTAAACAACATGGGTTTGAACTTTGCAAAGTCCACTTGTACTCACGCTGTTTTCAATAAAAGCAGTGCAGTACTATAAATGTACTGCATCTTTCTTATGATATTAATAACCTTTTCTCTAGGTTACTTTATTCTAAGAACCCAGTACACAATACATATAACACAGAGAATATGTGTTAATTGACTTTATATAATTGGTAAGGCTTCTGGTCAAGAGTAGGATATTAGTAAATAAGTTATGAGGGAGTCATCAATGCCCCTAACCTCCACGTTATTCAAAGGTCAACAGTATTTACACGGGTGATTATTTACTTATTTTATTATTCTTTTTTAAAAAAGTAGGCTCCACACCCAGTGTGGATCCCAACATGGGACTTGAACTTACAACCCTGAGATCACGACCTGAGCAGAAATCAAGAGCCAGACATTTAACCAACTTAGCCACCCAGGGTGATCGTCCCCATGGGAGATCATTTATTTTATTTAATCAACACTTGTGCTATACCTACTATGTGCCAGACATTGTCCTAAATGCTTCACAGATAAGAACACCTACTTAATCCTCCTAACAAGTGTCTGAGAGAGGCACTTTGAACATTCCTGTTTTATATGCAGAGAACCAAGGCATGCAAAGGCAATAAAGTTTGCCAAGAGTCAAACTGCTAGTGAGTGACCCTGTAGAGATTTGAACCCACTCTTAATCATCTGACTGTGGGGCGCCTGGGTGGTCCAGTCGGTGAAGCATCTGCCTTTGGCTCAGGTCCTTGGGTCGAGCCCTGCACTGGGCTCCTGCTTAGCGGGGAGCCAGTGTCTCCCTTTCCCTCTGCCTGCTGCTTGCTGCTCCCCCTGCTTGTGCACGCTCTCTCTCTCTCTCTCTGACCAATAAATAAATGAAACCTTTAAATCAATCAATCAACCATCTGACCGTGGAGCTACAAAAGTTATTTAAATTTTCTCCTGTATTTTTATATTTTCTTTAAATGAGGATTTACCACTTTTACAGTAAGGAAAGCTAAAAGATCATTTCTCCTTTGAAACAGAAAACCAAAGAAAAAGAGAAAAACAAGACCTCAAATGCTGCTTCTGCTAAATCACAGGCACAAAGACCTCATCTGCTGGAAGCCAAGGGGCTAGGATCTTTGGATTACTTGCCATAGATCTTCAATTCCATGTCCTGTTCCCCCCATCACACAAGCAGCAAGGAGAGCAAAAATATGGGGAAGAATAGCAATGAAAAACATGTTGTCTGGAAAGCTGACCTGGGGTCTAGCTCCAGTTTATAAGCTGTATAAACCGAGAACAAGCAGCTGAAGCCCTGTAAGCCCGGCTTTCTGATCCACCGAATGGCCACAGCTACACCTGTCTCCGAGAAGTCACTCACATAAACCTCATAAGAGCATAAAACTGCTAGAAGAGAATAAGTGGTCAAAACACTATTAAGCATTGGAGAACGAAATTCTCCAAATATTTGTCTATTTAGATGATTCCTGGGCCACAGCAATCGACCCCTCCCCCAATATCTAATAACCAAACATGGACAAAAGAAAGAAGCTGAGTAAAAACACAGAAAGGTTTTCATTCATGCCTTAGTTAGCAATTACCAACAGGGCTAACAGCTTGGAGTTCATCTCCTGGCCACAGGGGAATGACTCCTAGGCCTAAAGGCCAGCATCAGGGCACAGCATTGCAGTCTAAGGAAATACCTACAAAGTTAGAAGCCATGTCTCCCCAGCTTGCCTTTTTTTTTTAATGGGAAAAGCTATGTTTCAAGGAATAAGTTGCTTCACCTGGTTCTCTGTTTCATTATTTATACAAGACGATCATTGAATTGTGTGGTCCCAAAGATTCCTTCTAGCTCTAACAATCTAAATTCCTCTAAGGGTATAAGCCTGATCTCTTTTAGTCATGAAGTCTGGACTGATGAGATTCTATCACGTTTCTACTAAGTGATAACCACTCTGTCAAGTAAGTAGGTCTTCAAATAGCTTGTAATGAATAAATTTTTTATGTTACCCAATTAGTATCTACAGAGAGTCCCCAAAGTTGTGTTGTACATTCTCTCTTAAAAATAATGCTTCTGGGGCGCCTGGGTGGCTCAGTTGGTTAAGCGACTGCCTTTGGCTCAGGTCATGATCCCGGAGACCCGGGGTCGAGCCCCACATTGGGCTCCCTGCTGGGCGGGAAGCCTGCTTCTCCCTCTCTCACTCCCCCTGCTTGTGTTCCCTCTCTCATTGTGTTTCTGTCAAATAAATAAATAAAATCTTAAAAAAAATTCTTCTGGCCCTTCTGGACTTAATATTCTTCTCTCTCAATACAACAACTACAATCAGGAGCCTGGCTCCAAAAGGAAACTTCAATAGAGAAAAAATTAAATGCTACCAACATAGATTTCTATATCCATAAGCCTTTGTATAGTAAGATTGTTCTTTATCCATATCCAACAGCTCCTTAGAGCTTTCATGACCATTAACAATGAAGCAGAAAGTGTTACAGTAAAAGCTCATAGGAAAGCTAAAGCAGCAATGGATCTTGGCTTTATCAAGGGTTTTAGGGCTATCCCTTATGCCAAATCCAAAGGATGTGGAGGATGACTGGCTTTTCATTGACTTGCAATGCTACCCAAGGAGCTTAGGGCATCCCTGGCACTGCTGGTAGACCCAAAAGCATAGGTATAGAAAGGAGGATGAGAAAGGAAGAGAAAATAATTAAAAGTTCTAAAAGAGAGATGTCTGGGTGGCCCAGTTAGTTAAGCATCTGACTTTGGCTCGGGGCCTGGTCTCCAGGCTGTGAGTTAGCCCTGTGTCAGGCTCCGTGCTCAGCGGGGAGTCTACTTGTCCTTCTCCCTCTCTCTCTGCTCCTTATTCTGCTTGTGCTCTCTCTCTCTCAAATAAATACAATCTCAAGAAAAAAAAAAGCTCTAAAAGACTGAACAGGGGGACAGAAAAGGAAGAACAGAGAGGGACGAAAAGGGACACAATGAAAAGCTACAGAATCACGTTCAGTTGGAAGGAATAACTACACCAAGTGCTTTACACACATCAGCCTCACATTATTTTATCCTCATTTCAAAGAGAGAACTGAGGCTCAGAGAATTTAACTGAAGACTGAATAGTACGTGTGCACTTTGTGACCTCAGAGAGCTCACTCTGTGACCTCACAGGGGTGTGTTGGGCTCTCTATACCCCTGCGGACCACCTCCCCTGATGTGCCCTCAGAGCTGGGACCCCGGACATCACAAGGCATTTCGGTCCCCTCTGCAGAGCTTTGAAGGAGATTTCTTCCTCATAGGAAGCCAAAGTCCGTCTCCCTGCAAGTCCTACCTGCCTTTATCTAGGAGATCAAACCGACGTGCAGCGATAAGGTTTCCTGTCAAAGCCTCCATTAATAACTAAAAGGGGGGGGGGTGTAAGAAAATTTTCAAGGAAAAAATCTCAAAAAAATCCTGTTTTTTTTTTGTTGTTGTTGTTTTTTGTTTTTTGTTTTTAAAGACTTGTAAGGTAAGAGGAGCCTTGGCATTGGTAAACTAACTACAGAGAAGATTGAAATTGGGTCTGTCTTTGATTAGGTACTTCATAGAGGATGATTACATTTATTTCCATTAAGAAAGGAATCAGAGTTGCCTTAGTTTTAGCGTAAAAGATTTAGTTTAAAATATTACTGACCTGAGATCATAGAGTGCAGAGATTTTTATTTCTTCCAGAAAAGCTTAATTTGTACATTTCTTTTACCTTGGAATGGTTCAGATAAAAGCCTGCCTTAAGTAAGAGATTTGTAAGCTTTCTTTCCCAGTACTGATGAAAGCTTACTTAAAAAACCAAAAGCTCATCTAATGCGTGACCTTCAACTTAAATTACCTGGCTTCTAAGTTCCATCCGTACAGTGGGAATACTACACGGTAAATCGTATTTTAAGCCTGTTGTAAAAATTTTGCCTTTTGGTCTTTATGCCCTCCAAAATACATGAATTACTCATCTAGAGTTAAAACTAAAAAAGATAATGAAACTTTAACAAATATATAAAACACATCATATATTTGACATATGTATTTCTAAAACAGATATTAATTTGGCAATTATACGAATATTATTTTAATGTTCACTATTTTTACAGGGTACTGCTAAAATCATTTTTTTTTCAATTTCTGAATTTTCATTTCACTGTTTGTAACCACCTCCTGAAGGCACAAAATGGGAGTTAGCCTCTTTGTCAAACCAGTGCTCTAATATCTAGATCTCACACTGGGCATCTGTGGCAGGGCTGATCACAAGCTCACACTTCTTTCAAAGAGCAAATGATTAGGAAGCACATAAAGGAATCATCATGGAATAAATGGGTGACAAGGCAGACCAAAATTAGTGCCTACTGATTTTGTTCTAAGAGTACTTATTAAAGCATTATGGTTTACAGTTAGAAAAAGCAAAGATGACCTATTATACTATCAGTTCTTTTGGGGTGAAAGCTCAGGGTTGCAGATAATCCTCTTTCCCCGTATTTAAAATAATGAGAGGATTATTTCTTTTTTTCATTCACAGTTCTTACCCCCAAACCATTTCTCACTTAAGTAATTTTCACAGCTGTACCTAAGGAGCAAAAAGGCAGAGAGAATGTTACAATGTACATGTTGACAAGTTAAAAACTGAAGGGACCAACAGCAGCACAGGTCAAAGGCACCAAAGCCAACACAGGTAATGCTTTGATAAATGGGTAACATAGTAACAACTCTTAGAAATCTCATCATTGTTTCCCCACTAACATTTCCATGTATCAAGTCTCTCATTCAGAAGTGAGTTGAAAAAAGAATTATTTACCCTTACTCCCATCTCCTGAAGAGTTTACAAATATGGTCTATACCGCAAATATAAAAATTCATTCCAAGGTTATCTTAATAAGCATCAGAAATCAGAAACTTGGGACACCCAGGTGGCTCAGTTGGCTGCATGACTGCCTTCAGCTCAGATCATGATCCCAGAGTCCAGGGATCGAGTCCCGTGTCCAGCTCCCAGCTCCATGGGGAGTCTGCTTGTCTCTCTGACCTTCTCCCCTCTCGTGCTCTCTCTCTCTCTCTCTCTCTCTCTCAAATAAATAAAATATTTTTAAAAAAAGAGAAGAGAGAAATCAGAAACTTGATTTCTGACCTCTTGGCTTCTTGTAAAATATCTAACATCAAAATAATATAAAGAAAATGTACTAAATTCTACCCATCCCTTAAATAGCAATATTTATATTTTTGTATTCCCTTCAAAATTTGTATATATCTCAACATAGCTGCAATAATCAGTATGTTGTGAATGAATTCCTTTTTATGCTTATTTCATAATTTTTTCAACTATTTTTGTATATACCAAAATGTTTAGTTCTATTATCTTTAAGTGGAATATGAAGACTAATTCATTTCTTAACTTAAATGAAATTTCCTAGCTCTAATACGGTATATTAAAATCAAGACCTACAATTTTCACCTGGAAATAGAGACATAACTGGTTTGCTTTTTAAAGATTCTTTTCTCATCAGAACACACAAAAAGCTTCACTGGTCTTTTGCTTACTTGAATGCAGCAGGTAAGCAGCAAAAGAGAATGAGCCCAGTTTTAGAGGCTAACAAACTTCAGTATTTATAAAATGTATGACTTTTTTGAAAATATCTGGCAGGTTAGTCGGCACGAAAAGCATTTTTTAAAGAAAACCTACATTTCATCTGTTTGCATTGAGCTATGAAACTTTTTAAAACCTTAACCTGTGGTTTGGTTTACATGCAAACCCAAATAAAGTCAGAAGATAATCCACATCACAAGAACAATGGTAATTTTCTCTAAAACTGCATGAAGGGGAGTTTTCTGAAATACAGACAGCAAGACCTCACATTGCTTATGAACTCTCACCTACTATCCCAGATATCAGCCCAACACTCTTGCCTCGCCCCACCCTGCCTAAGACTATAGGTTTCATGCTAGCAAACCAAAGAACTATTTTAAGTTTTACAGGGAAAGCTATACTTTAAACTACTTTTCAAGTGTTCTTACTCCTCTGCTCATTATTTTATGAATGACAGTGAAGAGCCTTAAGGACGTTCCAGGCACAGGAAAACTTAATTATATAGAGAAGGGTCTGGTTAACTCTTTATTAGGTGAAAACGCTTTTTATGTCAAGCCACATAGTGGATGGATTCTAAGTCCTTTGGAGGGTTCATTCTCACTGTGTAGGCAGAGAGGGTATAAGACAGGAGCTGACAACTTTCCCGGTGCCAGGTGAGAGGCAGCCAACCCCTTTTCCTTTTTCCTCCCAGTGCAGTGAAGGGGGTTGTGGGGACAGTGTGGTTATCTCAAGCTGGAAGACAAGAGAGGGTGTAAATTGTAGAACCATAGGAGATTTTCACCTTGTTTTGCTGTGATTTGCCTTCTCCTTTCTCTTCAAAATGAAAAGAGCCTTGTTTCTGATTATAAAAGCAATACCTGCTTGCCATTAAAAGAATCAGATAATACGGAAAACCAGAGAAATGAAAGTAAAGATTATCTATAATCTTTCCACCCAGAGATTAACTCTTAATGTCTTAGTACATATCCTTCCAAATTATTTTCTCTGTGTATGCACACAAACGTGTTTTTGCTCTCCCCCTTTATTAAGAAAATAAAAATCAATTGTAAACTCCAGGATAACCATTAAATTTTTTTTTTGTAAAAAGTATAACTGATATACTTAAAGAGAAGATAAAATAGAATCATATACAAGGTTCATTTAAAAACCACAGAAGGAGGGGCATCTAGCAGGCTCAGTCAGTTGAGAGACTGACTCTTGATTTGAGCTCAGGTCATGATCTCAGGGTCCTGAGATTGAGCCCAGCATCAGGCTCTGTGCTCAGCAGGGAATCGGAGGATTCTCTCCCTCTCCCTCTCTCTGCCCCTCTCTGCCCTGTGTGCTCTCTCTCTCCCAAAAAGAAATCTTTAAAACACACACACACACACACACACACACACACACCCACACACACCCCACACAGAAGGAAGAAAGGAAAAAAAGAAACAAACAGCAGGTGCAACAAATAAAAAACAACTGCAAACATGGTGGATAGTAAACCGACTATATCAATAATCACTTTAAATGTGACTCCTGTAAATACACCAATTAAAAGACACAGCTTATCAGATTAGATTGTTTTAAAAAACAGACCCAAATATACATGGTCTATGAGCAACCCACTGTAAACATAAATTTAGGTTAAAAATAAAGTAAGAAAGAAACCGAGAATAAAGCTGTATGGTGCTCTGAGATCTGTTCTTCTACCATTTCTTAAAAGGTAAGTACAGAAAAAAAAACAACAACAAAAACTGCTCCATTGAGAAATTCTATACTGCTCTCAATGTATACATAATTTCCCCAATAAATATAAACAATGTCCAATATTCCAAAATGTTGAATTCTTTATACTATTTGAGAAAATAAAGGACTGCACATTATTTGAACTCCCAAATTAATGATAGCCAAATACTCAATGCACATACTTCTCCCTAACCTTGCTTATATCTCACAAACAAAAAATGTGCTGGCCATAACGCAACTGATTTCCTTTCTTTAAGATGAGCTCTCCTTGTTTCTGGAAGTACAGAAATATTAACACATGTTCTTACTCCTACCTGAGAATGCCTGTGTGTGTGTATAATATATACATATAATTACTGTAGCAGATTCCTTTTTCCATGTACTTCAATGACCAATATGAGACGCTAAACTTTTCTTACTAGCAAAGCTCTGAAATAATTTACTGATCTAGGACGTTGAAGTTTAG
Organism: Spilogale gracilis; assembly: GCA_004023965.1. Classification (NCBI taxonomy): domain Eukaryota; kingdom Metazoa; phylum Chordata; class Mammalia; order Carnivora; family Mephitidae; genus Spilogale; species Spilogale gracilis. The sequence continues at coordinate 123,043 of PITA01003742.1, forward strand.
ATGCTATATGTTTCCAGAAACTTAGTCTTTCTCTAATATTCCTGAACTGAACACCCCCAAAAGACATTCTCATCACTGCATGTCTAGCATATGCCTATATTGATCAAATACATCTTGGAAGTGGACTCTCCTAGATGGAATAGCCAGCAGTTAGCTATGACAATTTCACATGTGCCAAAGGTATGTTTCCGAATTTCACGTACATATCCTGGCTCCCGATGTTCAAAGTGAAAAAAAGAAGCCTTCGATTTGATTTTCTGAGGTTGGAAAAAAAATGACTGAAACTTTCCCATTGTGTGATGATGCTGGAATCTTTGATCTCTACTACTCTAAGTTCACAGTCAGGCTACTTAGTTTATTTTGAGAAGGCAAATCCTTCCTGTTGTTTCTCAGGAAATGGAAGAACACATTTATAGACTATGTTTTAACTTCACATTTAAATGGTTTTAATTTTTTTTAACTATGTTTCACTTTGAAGGATATTTAATTATATGGAGAAATTCAGACTTTGAGAAAAAAAACTAGAGCAGTGGGGCAAAGAGAATAGTATTCTCACACTCAAGCTAAAAGGGGGAATTTAAAAAAAAAAAAAAAAAAAAAAAAGGTCTCATGCAAACTGTTACACCCTGTCTCTTCCTGTGAAGAATTTTCCAAGCATTAAGTTGTGTAATAGCTTAATGAGGAAAAAAGGAAATGCCCAAGTTTCTCTCAAATATTTAACAGCACAGAGAGAGATTAGAGACTTAATTTTTAAAAAGAGTGTCCTTTTACCTGTTTAGGCTTGTTAAATTATTGCAGTAATTTCTGGAGCTACTCACCTGATCTGAATTCATTTTTTCATGCTAGTCACACCTCTAGGGTTTTAAGATGTCAACCCTATTCTTAACAAGAGACAGAGACAGCTTAAATGGCTTTGAAAAGTAAACCTTCCAGGGGAAGAACATACTCAACTGAGCCATAGGAGATGAAATACTTCAAACTGTTTCCGGTTTTTCCACCAGCAAAGAAATCAAGGTGTAGGGAAGGAAATAGAAAAGAGAAAAGAAAGCCTTTTGAGGTAAGATGCCAGAAATAATGCTTCATCTTCTTCAACTGTTGAATTCTTTTCTACAGTGCTACCGTTTTGATGAGGAAGGAGAAATAAACCCAGCAAAAATAAAATGCAGTCACACAAGGGAAAAAAGCACCACCACCTTGATGAAAGACCTGTGACATCTGGGAGGCCGCCACGCACCCCCAGCAGACCCACCCGGCCAACGCCTCGCCCAGCTCTGGTCACAGCCTGGTGCTGCTTGCCCTTCCTGACAGGCTACCCAGCGCGGCCCAGCGGCGGACACAGGGCATGTTCGTCTGACCCTGGCCCCATGGCATAAGCTCCCCAATGGCCCTGGGGAAAGCTGCTATCTGAGCAACTCACGAATGATAAATGTCAGGAACCTGGCTACTCTCACTCTTCTGCCCACTCATTTTTGACTACTCATGGACAAGTCTCGCAGACATTCTGGGACTTCCAGGAGACTTCCTGGAGGACACTAACTGTACCTCCCTCCCTGAAAGATGAGGACAGTGAGGCTCAGTGAGATTAGCTGACTTCCCTGTGGCCGTCCCCTGGCGGGGAGAACTCAGAGGAGAACTCACATTCCCTAACATGCAGTCTCTAAACTCCTTCCATGCTCCTTTCCCTCCCTTCCCCCATCTTTTTTTTTTTTAATTTATTTATTTGACAGAGAGAAACATAGCCAGAGAGGGAACACAAGCAGGGGGAGTGAGAGAGGGAGAAGCAGGCTTCCCGCCGAGCAGGGAGCCCGATGCGGGACTCGATCTTGACCTGAGCCGAAGGCAGTCGCTCAACCAACTGAGCCACCCAGGCGCCCTTCCCCCATCCTTAAGTGTCCTTAAATCAGCATTGAAACCTAACATCACAGGCAAGGCCTTTGTGTTTTATTTTAAAAGACCAGTTATGATATTCATTACCCTCTATTAAGCAGAAAAAAAACAAAAAACAAAAAACCCCACCATCAGCACCTAATGCGGGCTGACAAAGCCCCACCTGGGCTGACAATGATTACACACCCTACCTCCACAGTGAGCTCCTTTCTCCAGGTTTACTATTAGTAACTTTAAAGTGTCTTCTCAAGCAGATTTCATCGGCTCCTACTTTACTGAGAAAACCCGACCCTTCAGGAACAAACTTTCTCAACTTCCTTCTCCATGGGCACACTCATTCTCAGGCACCTGTAACTTCTCTTCCTCTCCTGACCCAAAGGAATGAATGTCCCTATTCCCTCTCAAGACACCTCCTTTGACCATGCTTGCACTCCAGATCCTGGCCAGGCCTGTTTTTTTTCTGGAGCCTTCCTCTACCAGTTATTCTCTCTTCTACCTTTCGTCACTCTCTCGTCACTCTTCTCAAACAAAATACAAGCTCTACACATGGCTGCACACATAAAAAATATTCCCTCATGGACAAATGTGTACTCCCAATTGGTGCTTCTCTTCTCAACGCCTACTTTCTCCACACCTGTGACAACACAGGCTTAGACATTAGAACTCTTCTGTCTACTGAATACCAACTGAATATCTCATTGCCAAACCCAGGCTCCCACTTTCAATTTTTGCTCTATGTGACCCTCCTGTGGTCTCTGATAGACCTGAGAGCTTTTCCCTTTTTACCACCTGCACGATTTGGCAAGGTGCTCACCCTGGCTTTGGAGAGCTTATCTGTAAAAGCCAATAACAATTATTTCAAGGGATACTGTTGAAAGGACTTTGTGATAATATATAGAAATAAAACAAAAATGCTGGTGATCGATATTCCCTTCAGTTTTGTTTGTTTCTTTTCCTGACCTGCTTTCTTTCTCCTCCTCTTTTGTCTGCTTGGTCTTTGGTCATTGGGCCATCTGTGAGTGGCCTCAGCTACATTCATGGCAATTATCATCAGTTCCAGTCACTCTCCAAAACACATGTCTGGCCCTAACTTCTCTCTCGAGGCAAGGCCTCTCAAGATCAACTCAGTGTCTCAGGGGCACCCCAACTTCAGTTCAAACCGAATGCATTGCGCTCTCTGCAAAACTGCTCCCCTCATAATTTCCATTCTAATGACACCTTCAGACAGTGAATCATCCCAGCCAGAAACACCAAGAGTCATCTTCTTTCTTCTTCCTCCCCTCCTACGTTCCATTCAATCAGTAACCAATTCTCTCTCCTAAATGAGTCTTAGATCCATCCTCTCCTTCCCTTTCCCACCATCATCACCATACTTCCAAGTCTTCACTTTCTACCGGGGTTGTTTTAATAGCCACTGGACTTCTTCCTGTTTCCTTTTCATAAACCTTAAGACCACAGTTTAAGCATTTATTTCCTCTCTGGTGATTCCACAATGGTGTCATGAAAAAGCCCATACTTCTAGAAATGGCAGGTGTGGCTCTAGACATGGCTGGATCGACAATCTAGACCAGGATGCACCCCTAACCCCTTCTCCCCTCTGCACTACGACCTGAGAGTCATTCACACTCTGTTCCTCACACACTGAGCTCTTCCTGGCTCTGAACCTGGGCTATTTCTTCTGTCCCCCCCCCCCCCCCGTCGTCCTGCTCAGCCTGGTTAAATAATCCTATCCCTCTAACAATCAGAACCAAAATCACCTCCTTCATAAATTCTTTCTTCCAACAAGAAAGAACAAATCAGGGTGCCTGGGTGGCTCAGTGGGTTGGAGCCTCTGCCTTTGGCTCAGGTCATGATCTCAGGGTCCTGGGATCGAGTCCCACATCGGGCTCTCTGCTCGGCGGGGAGCCTGCTTCCTCCTCTCTCTCTGCCTGCTTCTCTGCCTACTTGTGATCTATCTCTCTGTCAAATGAATAAATAAAATCTTTAAAAAAAAGAACAAATCACTGCCTCCTTTTTGCCTCACTCTCTACTATTATTTATCACAATGTGCTGCCGCAAAGTGCATCACATTTTAGGTTCCAGTTAATGATTTATGTGTCTATCTCCCGGGGTCAGACACTGTATCTTATTCACGCTGTATCTTTAGAACTTAGCACAATGACTGGTACACAGCAGGTAGGAGGAAGAAAGATAAGGGAACTTAAGATTTAGTAGTTTAGAGCTCAGCAAATGTCTGTCGAATGGATGCAGTAGCTTTGCTGTCAATTATATTAGAATAATTGAGTAAGAGAGGCGGCTGGTAAGACAGGTGGCTGTGACAGCTGGTGAGGTGAACATAAAGGAACCTGAATGAAAAATGGAGAATGTCAGCACTGATCAAGACCTCTCCTGAGTATGTAAGTTCAATCAGGTCTGTGGCTGGGGCTGTTATAATCAAACCTAGATGAATGTCTAATAAGTCCTGTTTAAAGCACCCTGGGAGAACTCCAACAGCCCGAGGACATGGTCTTATCTGTCTAAGCAGGTTTTAGACTCTAGAACATTCTACATTATAATTTTACTGGACTTTATGCAAGCTTACTAGATTTCAGTAGACTGCAACCCTGCCCCATATCCATAAAGCACCTTAAGAACTCCAAATGAAGAAAAATAAAATACAGCCCATCATCCATATAATGCTAGAAGAGATGGCCAAGGGGAACATCATTGGTCCAGATAACCACATCATGCAGTATTTGGAGACCACAGTGTGTCTCCCACAGCAATTTCAAACTAGTTTACAATAATAAGCCATCTTTTTTTTTTTTTTTTTTTTTTTAAGATTTTATTTATTTATTTGACAGAGAGAAACACAGCCAGAGAGGGAACACAAGCAGGGGGAGTGAGAGAGGGAGAAGCAGGCTTCCCGCCGAGCAGGAAGCCCGATATGGGACTCGATCCCAGGTCTCCAGGATCATGACCTGAGCTGAAGGCAGCCGCTTAACCAACTGAGCCACCCAGGCGCCCCAATAATAAGCCATCTTATGTACAATGTGGTTCCATGCCATTTTATCAACTAAGGAAAAAGGATGTTATATTCTGCCTAGGCATGCAAATGGCCGTTTACCAAATCAAGTGATCCAGTATTCAGGGGGACACGTATTAGAGCCTGGAAGAGGAATAAGACCAGGTGAACTGAGAAGAGAGTGGTAGAAAGTAAACATGGAGGAAACCAAGCCCAAACTGGCAATGTTTTCCCAATAATAAAGAGACATCTATAATTAACAGGCTTTCAAGAGTACTGAGCCTTGTATTACAGCATCACACCTCATAAAACATTCATTCAAAAGCTGTACCAGGAACGCACATCGCAGCTCTGTAAGCACATGCAGAGCACTAAAGAAAGAGAAGCCTCTGAAGTGAGACATCCCCTGCCCTACGTAGGTGACCAAGTGTGGAAGGGAACCATACTGTTAACAATGAATAAATAAATACAACTGAGAAGGAAATGTAACGTGAGGGATGTTAAAATCAAAATATGTTATTAAATAAATGCAGAATGTTCCCAGTGAAGTAAATACATTTCTAGAAAATTTATGCAGGTGTAAAGAGTTAACAAAGAACAGCAAGAAATCTACCTAAAATCATCTGTTTTTGAACTTTTACATGTATATCAATCTTGGTAATAAGATCAAGTTATATAAAAGTAATTTTAACAAGATAAAACATATTTCAAAGCTACAGTACTTTTTAAAATATTTTATTTATTAATTTGAGAAAAAAGAGAGCACATGTGAGCAGGGGGAGGGGCAGAGGGAGAAGCAGATTTCTGGATGAACAATGAGCAGGGAGCCCAATTTGGGGCTTGATCCCAGGACTCTGGGCTCATGACCTGAGCCAAAGACAGACCCTTAACTGACTGAGCCACCCAGATGCCCCAACAGCCATAGTAATTTAAAAGTGTATCAATGACCCAGCAGCACACAAATAAGCCACCGAAACAAATGAGGGTTCTCAGAAAGAAATCTATTTAAATGTATACTTATACACTAGAGGTAAAGAAAGAGTGGACTATTGTGTAAATAATGCTGGTGAAACTGGCTCACAATATGACCAGTTTTTCAAAAGTAGAAATGGGTTTCTCCCCCATATCGTCAATTCCAAAGAGTTTAAAAATTCAAGATTAAACACATAAAGTTAATAAAGTGAGGAGAGACTAAACCATAAGCCTAGAATAGGGAAGGATTCCTGAAATGACTCAATGCACAGACCACAACAATATTAAAAACTGGTGGGTTCACCTACATTAAAATTAAGGATTTTTGTTGTTGTTAATGAAAGTTTTCATAGACAGCCATAAGGCAAGTGATACACTGGGAAAAAGTATTCACAATACCTAAACCTAAGAAGGGATTCATTTGTAAAATATACAGGAACTCCATAAGAACACTTTCGAGGAACTTCTTGCCAGAAATGGGCAAGAGACCCAATTCACAGAAAAGGGAAATTAAATTAAGTAAATGAAGAGATGCACAACCTCACCTGTAATCGTAAAAAGGCAAAATTAAACTATGAAGTACAAATATCATCCATCAGATTGGCCCAAATCAGGAGATTTGTTAAGAAAAAAAAAGAAATCATCAGGCAGTGCTGGTAGGAATATAAACCCGACAACAACTTGCAGAGTTCCTAATAAAATCAGTACGTTTATATCCTAAGATCCAGCAATGCTGCTGGTGGACAATACTGCCTCAAGAAACTATCACCAAAAGATGCAACAGATCTAGGCTCCTTAAGGGAAAAAAATGAATACACACATATGAAAGCCAAAAATATTTATAAAATGTTTTTTATAAAATTTATGAAAATGCTGACACTTCCATGTCCCTATTTCCTAAGACATATTCTCTGTGGTCTAACTTAACTGTTGCTGAAAAGATGAAGCAAAAGGTAAGACTAAACAATGTGTGGTCATTTCTTTTCAATGATGACGTTAAAGACAGACAAAGAAGCAGATGTGAAGAAGGGACTGTTTTAGCATGGGGAATCAGAAACCTGAATCCCAGTCCAGGCTTTACCTTGTTTCTGTGAATTGGGTAAGTTGCTACCTCTGCCTTCTCAGTTTCTTCACCTATAAAACAGGGATATTACCAACCTGCACAACACCAGGATTAGAGTTAATCCACGTAAAGTGTCTGACACACATGAGGTGTTTAATAAATCAGAATTGACTTTTTTTTTTAAACCAGAAAAAAAATATACCATGCACTAACCCTAAGAGGTTTTGGCACTCAGCCTAACCTGTCTTAAACAGAATACCAAAGCCATAGCAACAGGCATAGGAACCAAAGAGACTGATTCAATGAGAACTCATATGTCTGTTTCTTCCACTATAGAATAGGGATAAATAATATCTCTTTCCTCATACTTATCAAAAATTGTAAAGGTTAAGGTTGGGAGGAAGCTGCTTCTGGGAAATGAATATACGGCTGCTGCTGGTGCTACTTAAGACAGTGATGATTATGTAAGGATCTCAGCGTCCTGACCCAACAAACGTAAGGAAGGAGTATTCACAGAAGTAACGTAGGGAAAATGCTCTTAGGAGAATTCCAGTTATCCGTGACTGGGTAATCCTAAGACCTCAAAGTGGACCATGAAAAACCACCTCAAAACAAAATCAGATCCAAAGTCAGGACTTTACATATCACCTACTTAATGGACACCAAAGAGAAATATCTCTACCTGGAATCGTGATTATCCGGCAGCTAACGCACTGTACATTTAAATTGCCATCTCAGCATCTCCAGCCTGGAGCAGTGGTTTTACCTTGGCCCCGATTCCCACCCTATGGACTTCAGGGTGCTTATGAACCGATCTCACTTCTATATGTACTACTACTTCATAAAAACAGGAACATGCCGTGGTCATTATTTATAATATATATATGCTCAGCTGAGTGATATTAACTAGTACCTGTGTCACTAAATATTAGCAATCATCAGAAATAAGAAATAAAACTCTAAGTAAGTAAAAATCTTTGAAATCTTTAAGTCTTAATAAAAGCTTCCCGATTTTTGTAAGGATTGAGAACCACTGCTGTAAAGTTACAATTTCTAATAGAAGACAATTTTTATTTTATAACAAACATGAAAAAAAGAGAGAGTTTTGAAAAAATGAATATCCTAACATTTATCTCCACCCCCTAGTCCTCTCTTGGTCATAAACTTTTCCTTGGCATTTAACATCAAAGGTTGTTATGCTTTCGTTCCTAGTCACAAGTCACCGCAACTGTCCCAAACAGAAACGGCAGGGTACTGTATATTAAGAAAATATACATATTTCATTTCTCACTTATAAAAGAAAAACCATTCACTTTATCTCTTTCTTCCCCAAACTTCTCCCCTTCTCCTGATACTCTGACACAATTCTAAGGAGAAGAAGTTATAGAGCACTATAGATATTTCAACTGTGGGATATTTCAACTGTGAGATATTTCAACTCAGATATTTCTGAAGAGAAAATAAATCTTTTACCCAGTATTTTCCAGCGAAAATGTACTCCCCATTTTAAATTATATTGTTCTCAATGCAACATAAAATACTAGGTAAAGAGAGCCTTAACTTTAAGCATTGCAAAGATAACAAAAATAAACTTATTTCCATCTGAGTACTACAAAAATACTTAATATATAAAGTATATATGGGTTTGTCGATGTCTTTCCATAATGTGACCTTTCCTTCTTTCCTTCCTTCCTTCCTTCCTTCCTCCCTCCCTCCCTTCCTTTTTAACTAATCTCTATCTCACAATCCCAAGATCATGCCCTACCCACTAAACCAGCCAGGTGCCCCTGTAATATGACCTTGTGAGTGGGTATCCTGAGCTGGGGGCTTGGGGGACTTGGAGGGCTAGGCATGGTGATGGTAGGGTATGAATGGTAGTGGGCTACACAGAGTCAAGCACATCATTTTTTAATTATTTCTTTTCTGAGACACAAAGTGTTCTAGGGGTAAACCAGAAGTACTGCTTTTTTATTCTAAAAAGATATACTATGCTAATCTGACCCTTCAAAAAGATACTGGCCGCTAAGACCTGACCTATATCTGTAAATTAAAATATGCCATTAGAATTTTGGCAGCAGAAAACAAATCACATTGATGCAAACACAGCTTAATCCAGTCACTAATACAGAGAAAGTGTTAATTTCAAATGAGGGGGAAAAAACACCACAAAGAAACCCTTGAGCTCTGGGTGGAGTGAGAGGAAAAAGATCTGAAGATGTAGGTAAAGGTGTCTCAAGTCAGTGTCTACCAGCTCTCTTGGAATGGTGGAAGACCCCTGAATCAGCACTGCCATCTCTTCCTGAGGCAGCAACTATCTAGATTACAGAAGGGCTGGGGCTATAAATCAAGATTTACTAAAGTCCCAGCATCTCCATCAACTAATACGACCACTGACAAGTCACATTTTATCAGCCTCAGTTTCCTCTTTCCATAAAATGGAGTAAATGAGTCCTCTTTCACCAGACTATTAAAGGGAATAACAAATCATAAAAGAGATCTAGAAAATGTGCTTTGTACATAGAAAATGAGGATCTTAAGATCCACTATCATTATTTCTAGGTTATTATTTAATTACTATTAAATTCTGCTAGGGTAGGAGTAAATCCTGTTTCTAAATAGGGTTCAAGTTTAGAGTCGCAAAGGCTGTTTTATTTTATCTGGAAGCACAGCGACTGATGTTGAATAAAGTCCTCAAATAAATTAATGAACCAGAGGGCCAGGAATATACTTGCATATAAAAACACTGTGGTTGTACAAGTCATTCAAGAGTCTCACTGACTCATTTTCACTTTTAATCTTGTCATGTATTTGGCAAGAGAAGAGGCATAAACGTGGACATCACAATGAAATTCAAATTTAAGGGGCACCTGGGTGGCTCAGTTGGTTAAGTGACTGCGTCCGGTTCAGGTTGTGATCCTGGAGAGCCGGGATTGAGCCCCACATCGGGCTCCCTGCTTGGCGGGAAGCCTGCTTCTCCCTCTCTCACTCCCCCTGCTTGTGTTCCCTCTCTAGCTGTGTTTCTATCAAATAAATAAATATCCTTTAAAAAAAAAAAAGAAGAAATTCAAATTTAAGAAGTCTACGTCAGGGACGCCTGGGTGGCTCAGTTGGTTAACGACTGCCTTCGGCTCAGGGCATGATCCCGGAGATCCGGGATCAAGTCCCATATCGGGATCCCTGCTTGGCGGGAAGCCTGCTTCTCCCTCTCTCACTCCCGCCCCTGCTTGTGTTCCCTCTCTGGCTGTGTTTCTGCCAAATAAATAAAATCTTTAAAAAAAAAATTAAGAAGTCTACGTCCATCTAACATGAGAAATGATGAAATTAATTGTTCAGTTTTTATAATGTATCTTGGCTGTTTACTGCTAACACAATTATGCCAATTATTGATATTATCATGATGCTTAGAGCAGCTGCATTTTAAAAGAGATGAAAGTTCTGAAGGACTACTGGAATAATGGGATCACAGAATTCAAGTCACTGCTGAGAGAGGGAAAAAAAAGGGAGGGAGAGGGCAGTACAAATTTACTAGGCTACCTGACTACAACAGATTTTCCTTTCAAAGCAAAATTAATTACACAAGGAATCTATTTTATTACCAAAAGTACAAATTAGAATGGCATAGCCAGCATATGACATCATGGATTTAAATCTACAACTAACCCAGCTTCCTGGGGAGGCCTGGCCACTCAGTAAGGTAAAGGAACGAAGAGCACATGGTAGTGGGATTGTGCATAGTCCCTCCATGCAGCAGAAAAAAACCCTTCCTGGCAGAATCTCTCTCTCCTCCCCTCTAGTCATTTGTTCATACTCCTTCCTCTGAAATAAAAGAGTAAGAGGATGCTACTGGCATTCACATTGTTCAAACATTGCATTTGAGGCCAATTTGACCATCACACTGATTCTTCCCAACTATGCAACCTTCCTTAGTGACCGTCCACCAGAATGGAGCTTCACCAGGTGGATAAATATAGGGGAGAAATAAGGCCAGGCTTTCATTAGGGGAAAAGTCAATCTGATTTAGAGTGCACAGCTTCCAGGGAAATGTAACAGAACAAAGTCTGTGCCTAACACCGACCTCTTCTCTAGCACTGGTCTGCTCTCCACCTATGAACATCTGAGAAGAAGTAAGATACAGATGGATGTGAAACTATGCAATCTCCTTGGTGAATTGCAGAAAAGCTGTTCTCAAGTTTACTCTGATGGAAAATGGAATATAATGAATAAAGATGCCTGGCTCATACCTTTAACAGGACCTTCTGTCTGAGCAAGGGAGCCTGGCTACAAAACGACAACTGCAGTTAACAAAACAGACACCAGATTAAACACCTCAGAACCCACTGTCCCTCAGTGTCGCCCCGACCCGTCCCCTGTCCCGTCCCCCCTCCCACCCCCCAACCCCCCCACCCCCTGCCCCTACCTTTCCAGGGCGAATCCGCATCACTAATTTCCAGGAACT